>BHDV01065370.1:134756-157112 GCA_005406045.1 Adoxophyes honmai
GTCTCTTTGCCGTAGGTGCCTCCTATTTTAAAATTAAATTATCGTCCATCATCACCTGGCTTTTCAATTATCCACCTTGTGACAAGGTAGAGCATACGAAACGTGACATAGACAAAACCACGATCTTGACTATTTCACGCTACCCAGCCACTTTTAGCATAATTTTAGATTTGATAACAGTTGGAACAGGTATAATAGTGAGGTTGCTAGCCTGTCGCCTTAAGCATACCTAACCTTATTTCCTTAGTCGCCTCTTACGACATCCACGGAAGAAATGGAGTGGTGTTATTCTATCCCGACACCACACAGGGTACTGTGATACTCACTGAGTAAGCTGGCATATCTCCTCTGGCAATTCAGTGATCCTGTTGTCGCTGATGTCGAGGTGGGTCAAGGCCCGGAGCGTCCACGTCTGCGGCGGTAGTGTGGCCAGCGCGTTTGACCGCAAGTGGAGCACGCGCACCGCAAACGCGCCGGCCGCGTGCTGCGCGAGCGCAGAGCCGATGGACGCGCGGCCGCCGCCGCTGAGGTCCAACACGTTAGGCGGCTGCGTGCTCTGGGTACCCTGGAATAAGGAAAGTCTGGTTAGATTGGTTGATAGTAGCGTTTTATAAGGTAAACGTCCGAGTACCTACTGGACGCAGTATTAGTCAAAGTCAAAGAAGTGACTAGTCTTGAAAAATACGGGTAACTCAGCTGCTGCTGCCAAACACGCGTTCGGCAGCAGCAGCCGCCGCGGCTCTTAGATGAAGGACTACGGATTAGCCAGAAACATGTGGAGCTGAACTTGAGTGAGTCCCACGGTAGTTTAATGTAAAATGAAGTGTTGGCTTAAATTTTAATTAAGATAAATCCTCTTAAAATGTACTATGTAGTATCTAAACAGAGTCAAGTATTCGGATGTCAGCTTCCAAAAAGCGTGCTGAAAGTTGCTACTAAGTAGGTATTATGTTTGGTTTGGTCTATGTAATATTTCGTAAAAAGCCGTGATAGCCCAGCGGTTCGAACTGTGGCCTCTCAAGCAGAGGGTCATGGGTTCAAACCCCAAGCTCGCACCTCTGAATTTTTCGGAATTTATGTGCGATATCAAATTTGATATTTATCACGAGCTATTCGGTGAAGGAAAACATCGTGAGGAAACCTACACACAGCGACGAAGTAATTCAACGTTGTGTGTGAAGTTCCCAATCCGCACTGGGCCCGCGTGGGAACTATCGCCCAAGCCCTCTCATACTGAGAGGAGGCCTGTGCCCTGCAGTGGGACGTATATAGGCTGATGATGATGATGATGATATTTCGTGAACTCTGCCTACCCCATTTTTCAGTATATGCGTGATGTTTATGTTATGTACTATTGTATTAATGTACATAAAACTTCCATCAGGGATAGGCAGATCTTCTGAAACGTTTCACGTAATTTAAGTCCACGATTTGCGTTTCGATGTCATTTTAAACATAAAACTACGGCTGTGGCGCGTTGCTCCTGATGATGGGTCACGAATTCAGCCGAAACATATTGAGCTAATCTCGATATAGGAACTTAGCGTGTATCCGTTTTACACTACTTTTAGCAATGCTTTATGACAACATTAACGAATACCATGTGGTAGGATATTGAGTAGGGTATGTGATTGCAACTACCATCTTAGCCGGGAATCCTATCGCAAAGCAGCAGTGCTGGCGCTGTGGTATTCTGACGCGGAGTGAAAAGGTTCAAGTTTCAGATGATTCGTTCTATGATCGTATGATTTATTTCAACTTTAAAAACCGTCATACTTATGATTTTTTTAATAATCTGAGTAGGTACTTTGTATAAATTGTAAGTAAATATAAGATTCATCTTAACATTTTTTTTGCGACCAATCGCAAGTACCTACATGAAAGCATGGGTAGATTCCTAGGAATTTAACTTGACTAGATTTTACATAATTTTTTCCATGGAAAACTACTTGAAATTTTGTTATTGTTTTTGCGAGTTTGATAGCTTTACCAATTCAAAATCGATTGACCTCTGATTTTCCTGCTCTCTGTTGGAACAATAGATGCATTACGTCAACTAGGTATTTACTTGCAAATAATCCGGTAAGCACTTTTGTCTAGCGTTGCATAGCTTAATTGTTTGGGAAACAATTAAGACACTTTATTTACTTTCATCATTTACTTTCTGTAAGAGCATATTCTGGCCACTGCTGAGCAAAGGCCTCCTCAGTTATTTTAAATTTTCACAGACTACAAATTTATTAGGAGAAAAGTGGCAGGTAGTTGCTGTACATTAATCGTCTATTACTATTACAGAACATTTGAACGATAATTATATTTATCATTTTTGTGTGTAACAAATAATATAATTTGTGTTATTAATTGATTCTTAGGTAATTTTGTAACATCTTGTAAATATTTCCACTTATTTTTGGTTGCAAAGTATTGTTTGCAAAGTTATAAGTCGATTCTACATCATTATATATAGTGATAAGAAAAACATAACAATAATACACATACATACATACATATTCTCACGCCTGTGTTCCCAAGAGGGGTAGGCAGAGCACATGAATTCAAAAATCCAGTGCCACGTTTAGCAAATTCTGGGTAACCAGATGGTTAAACGTGATATTGCAGTGACAGGTTGCTAGCCCATCGCCCACAATACACTAACCCTTTCCCAGAGTCGACTCCTACGACACCCACGGGAAGAAAGGGGGAGGTGCTATTCTAACCCGGCACCACACGGGTCAACAATAATACAGTCAAATTAAAAATCTCCTCTTTTATTGACGGTTAAAAAGACTGAAAGCTGTGACTTCGCTTACCACATATGCTGCTAACAGATAAACTCTATGATCTCGTTACAATTTACTTATGTTTGGTGGGCCAGTTAAGAATGATAATGGTAAGGTGCCTACTTCTAAGTTGCAAAATTTTAACCCACCGCATCATATTTCTCCTTGAAGGCGGTAGGTTCCAGGCTGTCCAGAAAATCATCTTCAACGTTTGTCTGATTGAAGACATCCAGACTGTCGGGCTCTTCGTCCTCTGGCTTCATCGTACTTTGTCCCATCATCACAAATAACATGGTGCGATAAAAATCACAGTTTAATCCTTATAAGAGTATTTGAATTCATTACATCAGATGACATTTCGAAGACAATGGAAATGGTGACACCAGTTACAGTCTCGGTACGTAACTGCGGGGCCGTCGAACTCCCGAGAGCATTGTTATTCCAAAAGACTATAAAATCCTGTCTGCCACATCAATATTCTTAACACGATCATGTCGCCAACATAAATGGCAATAAAATGTCCTTGATCGATGTTAAACAGCAACAGCATGGGAACTGGGGTCCGTTTATGGCTATGCAACGCACGTCGGTTTATGCATAACAATAGATTTTAGCACAATTATTTTGGTCACCACTGATTCGAAAAAAGAAAAAAAGTACACTGAATAAATAAACACGAGACGGGTTGAGCACTAAAACGAAACGCAGCCTGGAGAAAAGTTCACTGCGACTGTTTCGAGTGACTTTTTACTTGTGCGACTGCGCGCGAGCACCTTGCGCCGCCCCGCGCGCAGCTCTCGACATCTCGACCGTGACATCTCAGGGCGACGCACACAATTTCTAATTAACACACTTCTTATTCAAAAATGTAACAGTCGCTAATTTTACAACATGATAATTAGCTTATACAAATGGAGTGCTGAAACAAATTGGCTCTAGTCCATGTACAGTCGCGAACCGGGATTGTTGAGCCACTTGCCAATGTTCGTAACTTGGTCGTGTAATACAATCCAATATATAACATTTAGTCGATCACATCGGTCATTTATTACACGTCTAAGAAGCAAAGTGGCCCAACAATCCCGGTTCGCGACTGTACAGAGTGTACAGCGCTTTTATCAACTGCTCATTATTAACTCTCAGTAGGTAAGAGAGTAAGTGATACGTTGATCATACTAATGCCAATTTCAGGAAAAAAATAGCCAAAAAATATAAATCTAAATCTTGTTTTGGAAGAATTTTAATGAAACAAAAATACAATTCTAATATAACAATACCTACCGTTTAGTTTATATCGTATCGCATTTGCTACTTAAAATCTAAAAGTGGTGTTAGAAGTAGTTTCGAAACGTAAAATAGTCAAGATTTTGCTAACGTAGTAGTATTAGCGTTTCGTATGCTCCGCTTACCCCATTTGTCAATTGGGAGTACAGGCGTGATTAAATGTATCTATGTATATAGCAGTTAAATATGCGCAGTTAACATACAAATACTTTGCTAAAAATAGCCGCAAATAATATTAATTTCAATGCCAGTAATAACTATAGTCAAATTCTAGCAAAAACTTGATTGATGGATGATTACGTGTAATTAGTAGTCATTGATACGCACGAACAGCGCGAAGGTTGACCGCACAACCGCATATACCGAGTAACCGTCCCATCTTCCTTCCGCAGTCGAGCTTAATTATCGTGAGCTTATTATTTCCAATTACGATCATTATTATTTCAAATTCGCAATAATTTTCCACGTATTCCTAAATAACAACGATTGGTGTATGCAGGCAATTGAATAACCTTCAATTCCAAATCTTTAGTAAATAAATCTTACATTTTTATTTTTACCTATGATAAATTTAAGAAGCACAACCCTGACTACTACAATTACACATTACACTGTCAAAAGCATAATAATCGGTAGATTTCTACAATTGAATGCTGTTACTACAATGGTTCGTTAGTTTGAGAAGTGTACCGGAATCAAACATCAATCATCTGCTGTACGTCTGCATACTGAAGCCAATGGAACTAAATATTTAGCTACTAGATCTGCTCTAGTTGCACTTCGTCGAATCCAGAGCAATACTCGTTCGTATCGACATGACAACTAGCTGCGCAAGAAATTGTGGCTATAGTAATTTTATGCAGATTGTTTTCTAAGTCTATTCCTTATTAGTTTTATTCACGTGAATAGAGATCGACTGCCGCGATGTAATCAATTATGGATGAATCTTGTAGAGCACTGTTAACAAAATATTCACGCCTAGTCACGTTTTTGGCTGTCTCTACGTAACATTACCATTTGGTACTGAGGTACGTACTTCGATGTAAGTTAGTAATCTCTACATGAATTACGTAATATATTGAAATGAATAAATACAAATTGTGGATGTTAATTACATACCTCCTTTAGCCAGCTGAACCACAGATTTCTCTCCCAAACTGTGCTAAATCCGAGGAACAGGTGATTCATGTTGTTGTCGCCGGGGACGCTGTTGCCTTGGCAACGAGGCTTCAGGCACAACACCAACCTCTGGGCTTTTGGCTGACACAGCTCGATGCTGCCTCCACTTAGCTCTACGACTTCCCACGTTGTTCCTGAAATTTAGCAGTCAGAGATTGACACTTAAATTCGTTATTTTACCTCAAAGGCGAAAAAAAAAAGTAAAAAAAACTTTTAAGTAAAACGGTTTTATTTTAGTCTAATCAATGTATATAAAACCGTTTTACTTAAAAGTTTTTTTTACTTTTTTTTTCGAGCTTTTAGTTTTTTTTTTTAATTTGATATAGTGCACTGTATTCTCCTTGCAAAGACCTTTCAATTGATACCCATATTGATGGGGTAGATAAGAATTAGGTCATCCGCCATTTTGTAGCGGCGGCCATTTTGAATTTACAATGATAATGAATGTACATTATTGTATTGTCACCACAACTAAAAGCGCATACCGAATTTCAGATCAATCAGTTGACGGAAAGAGGGTGAAATTTCCATTTCTAAATTTGAACCAACAAAGACCAAAGACTAAAGTCTAAAACAAACGGGGTAAGCTAAGTAAAACCGTTTAAAAACAAGTTTAAGATAGTGATCATGCACTCACCGTACATGTGCAATCGAGATCCTATAATATGCGCCGGCCGCGGCTTCCATTGCGGGAAAACATGTCCTTTCAACACATGAATGGTGCCAGATTTCAGAACTCCACCAGACCGCGCCGCCGGACCAGCACACCATCTTAGAGAATGTCGTAGCTCTGGATCGACAGCCAAACGTAATCTTCTTGCTTCGGACTTCCATCCAAAAGTCGCCAGGAATTGTTCCTGGATCCTCAAGGGATATTCATCGAGCTCCAATCGGCGGGATCTTTCCCCTCCAATCTGCGACCACAGAGTCAATTCCTCGCCGAAGCCTAGTTGCTTGTTGACGTCTTCGACTGTGGTATTGAGGGCGACCTTCACGAGTTTGCTTGGGGCATCGAGAGCGAAAGGTTCGAGACCTTCGAAGACGCGTATCCAGCCGTATTCGTTCGCGGTACGGGGTTTGAAGCCGCGTGTGGACGCGAGGCGGCGCAGGGACTTGCGTGCGGGAGGCGATGAGGCGTGCGGACCGTGGTCGCAGACCATAGCGCGGACCATGCGAGCAAGGTGCGGAGGCCGGCAGACAATGCCCGAGTGCCCGCGCGCCGGACGGAGCGCACGCCGTTGCATTACAATTGGGTCGGAGCCGTGGTGGGGGTGGGAAACATGTTGCTCGGTCAGTCGGGAACACGGTACCTATTTATTTATGCGCAATGCTTTCTTGCATGCCAATAACCCAGTCTAACATATATTTGCATGTGCGCTCTCTACAGTCTATAGGAACTTATTTTATTGCTACACACATACTTTTATTCGAATTTCAAGGACGGTATACTCATTATGATAGAGCTATAATCAAAAACATTATATTTAGAGCTGTCATCATGTAGGATAAAAGTGGCTAGTTCAGCTAACTTAGATGGATCTAAACTGTTTGTTTACATCTAACAGTTTCCCTTGTTCGACTTGTTCTAGTTATTCCATTTACGTTGGGTTAACTAATAGTGACTAAACACTCCGCTGCACTGATGGTGGGTTAACGGTCGGGTCACATTATAGACTTTACGCATAGGTCTACGCTATGTCGTGTTTACCAATTTGAGTTTATAATAAAATACTTAGTTTGACTTTTTTTGTGGTTTCAATATGCACTCCAAACAAAAATTCTAAACTTGTAGCCAACCTAAGGTAAGTTTTTATTGAAATTGCCTGTTTAATTCCATATGTAAACAGCTACAAGCATTTTTATTTCTTTTCTTTACCTATTTCGGTTGCAAGTAGGTTACACAGAAAATAAAGAAATAGGGTCATTGTCAAGCCTGGCAATTTTTTTCGGCAAAAAATGAAACACGTGATTTATAAAAATCAAAGGTATATTACGACTCTTACTCTAACTTGCAATAGAACTGAGTATCATTCAGAGATCAATTATTCGAAAAAAAACGATTTAAAACGAAATAACGATATTTCGATTCCACCGGAAAGACTAATATGTCCACCGAGTGGACTAATTATGTTAATTAATAATAAATAAACAAAACAAAAAGCGGTAAACATCTAAAACAAAAATAACGTTCATGATATATTCTCAAAATCATGAACAATCAGACACATAAATACATTCAAAAAGTATATAAAAAATATTTTGTGTCTGTCTACCGAAATGACAATTCTTTTCGGTGGACCAAATATGCCTTCGTCCTCCGAAGACTAGGAAGCCTTCAAGTCTTCAAGAAGCATGTATGAAAGTGGGGGTTTGGTGGCTCTTTCTGGTTTTAACGTCGACGTATCCGAACTTTCAGAATATACGTCCAAAAATTGTATACTTTAATGAACATTTTTTTCAATCAACAAACAGACTGCACTCACTAATTTTTAATGGTTGCTGCATTCTGAAGTCATCAACATCTTTCTAAGTAAGTAAGTTTCTTTGCTTTCAACATTCTTCTGTTTTTCACTGCAATACGTTCACCCATTTCATGGTACTAAAATAACTGGAATCGAAGGCGGTATTTTGCGTGCGATGTACTTTTAAGTTTCTTTTTTTATATTGTTTTTTTTTCTGCATCGTCGTGCATCATTCCATTTTTCCTCCAAAGCTTATTTTGTATGTTTTTGTTAAATCTTCTACAGTTTTTTTTACCTTCACAGAATTTACGTTTAAACATTCACTGTTCAGTCACTAGTCATTTACGGATAAAACAAAAAAGGAATCAGAAGCTAGTTTTTAAAGTTATAATAAAAAATTAAACCAAAGTTCAAGAATCAATCAAAATACAGTCATTTATCGTTTGGGTGTACAAAAAGTCCACCAAAAAGACGTCCACTGAATGGACTTTTTCCGCAATATCATTCACAACACCAGCCATTTAAAGGATTATTCAAAAGGCAAGGCATAATTTACAATGTTTGATTGCTTAACTAATTATTAAAAACGTTTGGTGGATTTATAGCGATGTACTTACAAAATACAGCAGTAACCGGAAAGACAATTCAACATTGACACCACCAAATATTCTTGTTACACTCTCAACAATATCGTCTGCTGCGCACAAGTCACGGCAAAATGGATGCTAACAGGGATAGTACGATAGTGAATGAGTTAAATTGTATGTCCCGGTCTATTCATTTGACATTTCCCTAATTTTTCTAGAATTTAAAGTAATGTCCACCAAAAAGACAAAAAATGTTGTGACAAGATTCAATGATGCAAAAAATGTGTTTTATTTCCATCTAATTTTTTAAATCCTATTAATGTTAAATGGAAATCATACATAGATTAGGGAAAAATAGCATTTTTGTACAATAATAAAAGAGACTTATTTTTTTAAAGCCACATTCTATTAACAGGTAGAACCCGGACAGTCCACCGAAGTGGACTTTCAGTTACATTTGTGGTGATAAACAAAACAAATAAATACATTTATAGAAAATATGATATAGTATAGTCTAGTACGTTTCCTGTACTTTATAGTTATGATGTAAATTAAATGCAATTATTAAAAATGTCTTATATATTACAAATGGACATGTTTTTTTAGGGTTATGACAATGACCCAATAATATTTGTATGAATGTCTGCAATTTTTGCCGAATGCCATAGGCTGACTTTTATTTTATTGGACTCGCTAAGTCGCTCAACAATTTTACCCAGGCTTGGCAGAGAGGGGCATTTTCTGCGTGACCATCGCATCCTTACCATAGTAAGCCTGCTGTGCTGTTGTAAGAGCTCCAGTTGCAGACCAATTTGCAAAACAACACATATATAACAAAGAATATGATTTAATGTATAGTTAAAAAGCTCTAGATACGTTCGAATTTGGTTAAATCCGGAACTGGATCCTTATCACATAAAAAAACCCGATTAGTTTTTAAAGAACACTTGTACAGAACTTTTTAAGGAACAGGATATTACCGCGCTAGCCACGAAAAGACTTGACTTATCGCACGGCGAGCGAATTCTCCTTACCCTGCACGTGCTGCGTTACATCCGCTGCACAGCCAGCATTCTCATCGCGTAATATACAAAACGTGTTAGCGCAGCCGCTAGTCGAGCGTTATTATAAGCTGAAGCGGGATGATAATGTGCAGCGGGATTTAGGGCAAGGAGCATGCGCGGGCGCCGTTGCGAGAGCCGTTCCGCCCCGGCGGGCACCCCACCTGCTGACTCACCTGCCCACCAGCGTGTGATGAACCCTGGTGCAGCCCGTAACTCACAACTATGTTTACTCTAAGACTATTTACAGCACGTCCCAATATTATATCTATCGTTGATTTGGCTTACTAGAGTATCTAAGAAAAATTTACAGACAAATAAAGGCGTTATGTCATTTTCCTGACTCCAAGCTAAGAATAAGAAGGTTCCACTTTAGAAAAAAAATTCTGGAACTCCTAGTCGGTGTAGTGTAGTTCCTCTGAGTTCCTTGGTGGTGCGACGCCTGTGACGCCGATGTGCAATTGCTTGTGGCCAGTGTGTTACGCCATTTGAACAATTCTTTTTCTACTTCATTATTAATGTCATAATTTTAACATAACTAGGTATCTACTAAATAATCAAGACTACTAGTAATCAAAATCATGAACCTCATTATGGAAAGGGGCACAGTCGTCAAATTCTTCGTCTATTCTCACCTATTTACTTGTAAAAGCTCTGTTGTATTGTCTGTTCTTTCACACGAAAGGTTACAAAATCAAAAGCACGACAATTTTACGCTTAGTAGCCATTTTTAGCAAATATTTTAGGCTTTTAACATAAAGGATCGGGAGTGAAAAATTAGATGCAATTCAATTTTCTATTTGTATTTCTATAAGAGCATAACTTACGCCTAAATTATATCACCTATATCTAATTATCAATCACAACTCATAAAACAACATCATGATTCATCACCCAACTCAAACATTACTTAGCCTTTAAACAAATGGGTAATTCTTGTATATCTTAGTACCGCAAGTACAGGTCGCATTACACACTCCTTCCTGGCACAAGTTGGGTACATTCATGGCCTGAAGTTCACGGCAGTTGGAGTAGTGGTCCCTGGCGTAGCACGGGTTATTGCAAAGGCCTGAGACACAGTTGTCGGGACAATCAGCGCAAGGAGTCCCCACTTTGTAGGGGTATTGGACTATCTCGTTGATGTTACCTCTGAAAATAAAATAAAATACTGTAAAGTTCTTTTTTCGAGGAGTATACGGGGAAATGCCGCATAGTTTTTTTTATTGTCTTTAATTAATGTTTGTGCCGTTAATTTAATGCGGGATACGATTATCTACCGCTAATATCTACTGCTTGCTTTAGACATTTAATAATTGATTGAGTTTAAGATTTTTTTCCCACAAAATTGATCAGTCACTAAGTTCTTTTAACCAACTAGATGGAAAATCTTAATCTAAAATTTCAGGTCTGTCTTAGGTTTAGCTAAAATAATTATAACTACCTGCTATATAGAGTAGATTCAGTGAAATAAACTCGACGAAGTATGCTCTTAAGTTGCTTCAAGACAAAAACAAACAGAATTCTCGTAAGCCTGGTTGTTTTGTATCAATAACCAACTTCAACGAAAGGCAGAGGTTTTCAATTCAACTGTATGTGTTTTTATCTATGTTTCCTCAGAATTTGAAACTTGCGAGATTGCACTTAAAAATGCCCTCAACCCTACTGTTGGAACTTTACTTACATACATAGGTACAGTCAAGGAAATTGATACCTGTGCCACTTTGAACCTTGTCATAGTGAGTTTCATATTGCTTTGATTAGTAGAAAGTATGGTATGTCATAGTGGCATTTCTTGTAAAAAGGTACAAAGTGGCACAGTAATCAATTTCCTTGACTGTACCTACAGCACGCCTTGATTCACAAATGAGGTAATCAGAGCACACGAAACACTACATAGCCGAGCTAATACTATTTCACGTTTCATAGCCGCTTCCAGCATATTTTGTAGGGTTTAAGTTAAGAATTACGATAGTGACAGGTTGCTAACCTGTTGCCTAAAACACACCCACTCCTTAGTCGCCTCTTACGACATCCACGGACACCACACGACAGACACGGCTTTAAAGTCTGAGATCGAATTAGAGATCAAAAATCTAAACAAACGTGTTGCGTTGCCATTGCTTTATTGTTATGAATCAATAAACTAAAAGTAGTTAAAAATTAATACAATTATATCAATTAGTAACAAAAAAGGTTGACAACATCTGGAATGTCATTTTGATATTGACAGTTGTTTTTTTTATTTTTGATCTCTAATTCGATCTCACACTATACTTACCCAGGACAATAATGGCACACGTAGTTATAGAACTGGCCCCACGGACCACCTGGACAGTAGGCCACGCCGCAGCCAACTTTGTGTCCCGTGGCCCACACCATCTGCGTGTAGTGACCTACGGCCCTCAAGTTCGTAATGGGGGCACCATACGTGAAGTTCTGGTACTCCAGAAACCAATCTTTGATGGCAAAGAACCTGAAATAAAATAAAGGGAGAGTGAAGTATATGTCGGCACAAATTATTGCATTATTCCACAAAATTGGTTTTGTTGAAGAAGTAAGTAATTTGCGTAGAATTGTTAAAATGGATATCTATTAAACACATATTCTCACGCCTGTATTCCCATGAGGGGTAGGCAGAGCACATGAATTAAAAAATCCAGTGCCACGTTTAGCAAATTCAGGGTAACCAGATGGTTAAACGTGATATTGCGGTGACAGGTAGCTAGCCCATCGCCCACAATACACTAACCCTTTCCCAGAGTCGACTCTTACGACACCCACGGGAAGAAAGGGGGAGGTGCTATTCTAACCCGGCACCACACGGGATCTATTAAACGTTACCTAAATAAAACGAAGACGTGAAAAATTTACTATGTAGGTCATTTATTGTATTGTTTCGAAATACGGGTGCAAATTAAAGTTGTGCTTTAGTTTTTGTTGTTCTTCCAGTTAAATACGTTGATACAAAAAACATTAGTGAATACCTAACAGCTACCAGTGAAACGTTTTTTACATTATTAGGCTATCATTGATCATAAATAATTACACAAATAAAAACATCGCCTTGCAAAAAAGAAGTCAATTTGGATCCCAAAATTAAAAATTAAAACATGAAAATGGGTTCGTTCGTAGATGTCGTTTCCAGTTTGATTCAAGCTACAAGTTATCAAATTTAATGTAAGTAAACACCTAAATGGTTTTATGTGATGTTTTCAACGATATAAAAAACTACTGCTAGCGTATAACTTTTAATTTCTAACTAGTCTAGTTTAGTATTCCTATCAAGTTTTTGGTCACTGCCATTTAATTATTATAACAAGCTAATGTTTTTTTAACCGACTTCAAAAAAGGAGGTTTTCAATTCGGCTGTATTTTTTTTATGTTAATTATGACAGTGAATAGGATGTTGAATGCCGATATTTTGGTGGTAGCCTACTGGTTTGATCTGCGGTCTCTCAAGCAAAGGTGAATTCGAACCTCAGGTTTGAACCCCAGAGGTTCAATCGGAATGTATGTTCGAAATTAAATTTGCAGTTTGCCATAAATTTCATGCTTCGTAGAATTTTTCGATTACAAGTCATGAGGTGTAATAGGGACAGGCTGCTATCTTGTCGCCTAAAATATCTTAACCTATTTACCTAGTCGCCTCTTACGACATCCACGGGATATAAACTGAGAGTTGCTCTTCTAAACCCCACACTACAAGGTACGGCAGCTTGACATAATACTGTCTACTAACCCCCACGATGAGGTAAATCCATGGATAAAAAAGCTAAGCTCGAATTTACCCCCTCCGCTAAAAATCTGGCCAAGTTACATTTCGAGGACTGTAATAATATTACATTTAGCAGTTATATAGAAGCGTGTAAAGTTAATTACTGCTAAAAAATAATTTAATCAAATTAAATCTGACCAAAGACAGACAAGAATCGTTTTAAGATGTGTCTCACGTAATCCTAATCGGAGTCATTGAAAAAGACAGATGAGCCTTTAAATAGCGTTGGTAATGGAACTGTGAAATCTATAATTAAGTAGACACGAAATTACTATTATTGAAATAATGCCCACAAAATCGTGACGCGTAGAGTTACGGGACGAGGAAATGAAGTTGATCGAAACAAAAAACACCAAAACATGGTAATTTATCGAGGGTTCATTCAAAGGCTTGGACGATTAAGTGTTTCAATTAAACCTTGAAGCAAAGCATATTTTTTAATTTTGTCACGCACTTACTTTGAACTTGAATATAGAGATTAAGTAGAGTATTTGTAGTGAGTAATGAATAGGCTTGTTGTTGAAGAAGACTTTGAAAGTTGGGGTTCTGTTATTGATCGTCAATCGTGGAACGGAACACATAAGCCACACGGAACCATTTCATATTAAACGTCGTAGTGCCAACGACAAGGAAACAAGGAAATTTTTGACATTTCCTTTGAAAACGTTCCATGGTGACTTATGAATTTATAAATTACTAGCTTTCCGCCCGCGGCTTCGCCCGCGTGGAATTCGGTTATAGGTATTGTGGTATTAACTTCACGGAGCCCGAAATCTTTCCAACGAATGCAAAACCGTAGAAATCGGTTCGTGCGTTCTGGAGTTATAGCGTCAGAAGATAAGTAAATAAGCTTTTAACCGCGACTTAGGCCGCATAAGTTTTTTGTTTTCTCCCAGCTGTAAGTCCCCCTGCAACAATGTCCCACTATCGTGTTCCGGTTCTCAACTTCATATCAAAATTTGTTCAAAAGCAAACTAAGCACATAAAGGATATTTCTGAATGTTTCATTAGTAAATTTACATACACACATACATATTCTCACGCCTGTATTCCCAGGAGGGGTAGGCAGAGCACATGAATTCAAAAATCCAGTGCCACGTTTAGCAAATTAAGAGTAGGGGAAAAGAGGGTAATGGGAGTCAGCGGGCAATGGGAGTCACCCACACCACCACGAAACACTACATGAGACCGACGCGTAAACAGCGTCCTCAGCCCCCGCTACGGCCCCCCGCGCAGCCCCGAATGGCTCGCGCCAGTCAGCCCACGCGCCTCTGAGAAACGAACGTTTTTTTGTTTTTGCGCTCCGCTGATGTAATTTTACGCAAACGCAAATTAGAAGGTAACTGCCTAAAATCTTGCAGTATGCGATTATGACATTTACATTTACTTAGTTAGACGTTTCAAGTTGTCATGTGCAGTTCAGATTAAAACAGTGTATTAAAGTTTTTTTTATTTTAATTTTTTAGTCATTAGTGCAGTTGTGGGAAATGAGAGTCAGATGACTCCCATTACCCGCAAGTGGTTACCATTACTTACAACTGGTAAAACAACGAGATGTGGTACAGGTGTACCTCGTGTGGACAATGGGCTCACGCGGAGTGCACAGGGTGGGAGTCAGCTATGCGATGTATGCTAGATTTTATTTGACTCCGATTGCCCGCAAGGGTGATCACCATTACCCCGATGTCAGTGTAATGAGAGTCAAATCTGTTTTTTTTTTAAACTTTTATAATTTCCAAAGTTGATTGCCAAAGTGACTGAAATTGATCTCTAATGATAGTTTAATAACTAAATTATGTTTAGAGGCGGTTGCAATAAATACTTTCTTTTTAATTGAAATTTTATTTGAGTTCTCGCTTAAGTGACCCCCATTACCCTCTTTTACCCTATTATGGTTAAACGTGATATTGTGGTGACAGCCGTGACAGGTTGCTAGCCCATCGCCCACAATACACCAACCCCTTCCCAGAGTCGACTCTTACGACACCCACGGGAAGAAAGGGGGAGGTGCTATTCTAACCCGGCACCACACGGGTGTGTGAATTTAAAAAGTAAATAATGTAAAGCGGTTTAAAATACTACTAACTACCTACCTGCCAACCCCCGATGTTAAACAGTGTGACATCCGCAACATCGTCTGCGTAGGAAGTACTAACTTAATGCAAGTAGTATAATAATGTAGGAAATAAGTACGATGACGTGATCATTTTGATCTTGTATCCGTTTTTAGGTAACCATCTATTACCTTACTAAATTTAATCAAAATCAGTTCTGCCGTTTAGACGTGAAAGAGTAAAAGTCCCAAATAAACGACTAAAAATCACTAACTCAATTTAGTTATCTGCCTACTGCCTACCCCCTAAGAACGATGGAGTGATTATTTATAGCCTATGTCCATTTTTAGGTTATCATCTATCACCATACCAAATTTCATCAAAATCAGTTCAGCCGTTTAGACGTGAAAGAGCAAAAGTCCCAACAAAAACGACCAAAAATCACTAACCCAATTTAGTTATCTGCCTACTACCTATCCTCTAAACACGATGGCGTGATTATTTGTAGCCTATGTCCATTTCTAGGTTATCATCTATCACCATACCAAATTTCATCAAAATCCGTTCAGCCGTTTAGGCGTGAAAGAGTAACAGACAGACAGACAGACAGACAGACAGACTGAGTTACTTTCGCATTTATAATATTAGTATGGACTAGCTAGAAGCTAGTAATTCTGCGACTTTGTCTGCGCTGATCTCTGATTTTTATTTGCTCTTGACATTTGCTATGGAATTGATTTAGTACCTACCACAGAATTTGCCACTGCGAGTACTTATGTATTATCGAACCAACTGATTTTTACCCATTAGAGAACACGTTTACTTTCCGTTCCGTGTGGTGTCAAGTTTAGAATTACATCTCTATATTTCTTCCGTGGATGTCCTAAGAGGTGACTAAGGAAATAAGAAAAAAAGAAAATATGTTTTAAGCGACAGGTTAGCAACCAGTCAATATTTTACCTCAAAATTTATAGTTATAGAGCATTATAAAACGTTACATAGTCAAAATCATGAAAATCTCACGTTTCGCAACCACCTCTAGCATATTTTTAGATTTCAAGTTAGTTACGATTGTGATAGGATGCTAGTCTGTTGCCTAAATGTATCCTTAGTCGCCTCGGTCCACGGAAGAAGTGGAGCAGTGTTATTTTAAACCCGACACCACACGGTAAATATATCGTTATCTACAAATACAGTACTTTATTTCGATACGGTAAGATTTTTTATTGTAATAATAAAATATATTACCCAGTACCCTTGAATTCAAACCATGTCTAAGTACCTAAGTACCGTACCTACCTATTATGCTACATTTTGTACATTAAAAAAAACATTTCCATGTCACTATTTAATTAAATATTAACCAATAACCATAACCAATGTTAATTAATATTGGTTAAATATTATCTTTTTTTGTGAAAAGTGACTGTGGATAAAATTCAACAGAATATAATAATTAAAAGCCCTTTACTTTGTAAATATTTGAAAGACACTCATACATAAACCCTTGTACTTGTAATAAACGTTAATTTAATATTCGACGTCGTAAAATAGTTTGTAGTTAACATCGTCTAGACCAAAACTAGTTTTGTTTTAGTCATTAAAATTAGCTGTCCCTGTATGTCTACAAATTCTTGTTTTATCATTAGCGTCTATAGATACTACACATTCAGATGTCATCGGACCTGCACTAGTAATATGAAGATCCGAAATATCAATTTGGACTGCTTAGTCACAGTAATGTGTTTACAAAATAGTATGTTGTCGATCAGACAAGTAAGTAAGTAGGTATAGGTATGTAATGCACGTCGAGTACTGATTAAGCTAGTAACACACTAAGCAGATACGGTAAGATATCTGTTACTGAACAAATTCCGTCCAGTATCTGTTGACACCGACATAAGGAAAGATAGTATTATCGTATATGCGTAGTCTGTGACGAGCTTTACACAGAATATCAGAATATTAACGTTTCGCATGTGTTATTAAAAAATGGGGTAGGCAGAGCACACGAAACGCTACATAGACAAAACCATGACTATTTAATTTTTGTGGCTTCTAGCAATTATTTATTTAGGTTTTAATTTGGCAGGTATACCTAATAGTGGCAGGTTGCTAGCCTGTCGCCACAAATACGCCTTAACCTGCCTGGAAAATATCGTAATGTAATGAGTGTGAGAGTGAAAATATTACCAGGGCGTCTTCTGTGCCGCCACAAAGAGGTTCTGACCGCAAATGCCGAGGCGGGGCACGGTGTTCTCGTGGACAGGGTTGTGCTGGAGGAAAATGCAGCGCTCCGCGTACTGCTGGGCTTGGCGGGCCGCGCCTGCGTGCCACGACTGGGAAAAAATGAAGTAAACCTAAGAATCAATCCATATATCACATAACTTATCAGCAAAGAAACATCGATCAGATCATTTTCTGATTATGCTAAAAATATTAAAAACCATCTAAATATCTGTAACAACTGCATTGTCAAGTCAATTTGTAATGTTTACTTATAATTACCAGCTCTGGGTTTTGCAGTCGCCCGTACTCCTAGCGAGAGTTACGTTCAGCAATCCAAAAGTTAAAAAAAAGTGAACGAATCGAGTAAAGTAATGCATTGACAGCGGAAGCAGAGCGGCGCAGTGGCGTGATGGTATGAACGGAACGCTTTTTTTCTAGGCTGGTGTTTTCTCGTATTATTTCGAATATTTCAACCCGCTTCCGCTATCAGTGCGGTTGGAGTTTAAACCGGTTGGCGGTTTTCCCTTGAAAAGTTTTTTGAATAGGTACCTTTATTAACTAAGATAAAAAGTGGATACGTAGAAGTCCATATATCTACTTGTGTATAATATATGTATAATACAAAAATGAATAGCTGAATGTGTTCCTAAGCGGTAATCTCGAGAACAGCTGAATCGATTTTACTAATTCCTTTTTTAGAATATTTCTTGAAATACGAGGATGGTTAGACTTACAATAGCGATACATACATACATAGGTACATATGTACAACCATGCCTATGTTCCCAAAAGGGATAGGCAGAGCACACAAAACGTGAAATAGACAAAACCATGATTATGATTATTTCACGCTTCGCAGCCACTTTTAGCGTAATTTTAGGTTTAAAAATAGATGGAAGAGGTAGTGACAGTGATAGGTTGCTAGGCTGTCGCCTAAAACATACATTATAGGCACATACATTTATTCCCTATATTTTTAATTTATAACATCAGCTCCAATATAACTTTAACGCCAAACACGTAGTACAAGGTAAAGACGAAAGGTAAACAAATAAGGAAAAGCTATTCGATCATCGCTGCCCAGCTCCTTTTAAATATAGCCTTACAATTTAGTTTTATCACTTGGATACATTGATATTTTTCAAAAAGAGTGGTTTAAGCGATCATGAGATATTTAGATCAAGTGTTTAATTAAACATCTTCCACATTAGAACACTCAAAATTGCGTATATAAATGTTCGAGTATTCCAATAAAATAAGTATGTGAAAATAACATCGTGGTTATTTTCCAAAAGAAACCTCCTACACAAATATCTAAACTTTTCAGTCCTCCAGTGGCTTTAATAGATACTTTGATCTCATCAAAAAAAGGGAAGCCGGAGTAGATAAAGAAGGTATCATGAATAATTTCACTTACCACCATTAACATATTAGAAGCTGTAGGCCGAACTTTAGAGCGGAAGAAATTGTGATACAACACTATTTTTCGTCGCACTATTGCTCTTTGTGGACTCAATGCATTATCGGGTATCCTGTGTGAAGGGAAAAGAGCTGAAACAGAAAAAAAAACAATCTTAAATTGTTACTTCCATTAACCAAACCGTATCCAGGGTTGAGATTCCTCACATAGATGGGGGTAGACAGAGCATACGAAACGCTACAGAAAAAAAAACCATAAACCATTTCATGTTTCCTTATCAGGTTTACCACAATTGACGTTTTTAAACCTTTTTCTTTTTTTGGTTTTTAATTCTCGTAAAAAAGGGAGAGGTGTTATTCTAAATCAGACTTCACACTTGGAATACAATAACAATTTACATAGATTATCAACCGCTAAAAAGTTTAACTCGAATTAGTGCAAAAATCGAATATCAAAATTTTCTCGCCTAATTATCTCGCTATCCAACTGTATGTATAATATTTAATCTCTGAATCTCGCTGATTAGGTTCATACAATGCTGCTAATAGTGCTCTAGTGAAAACCGAGAAAAGAAAAACAACCCATAAAATAACTATTCGAAACGGTACTAATCGCGAATATAAAAATTAGCATTACCGTATCAATTACAGGTAAAGCAATGACATCCATTTAAGTATAGTGTAAAAAATAACGAGTCAAGAAAATCGAGGCAACAAAATACAATGATTATCTTAAGTCACTCCAATTACTAACAATAGGTAAACAATTTGCGTAAAAAAAATATGTCCAGTCGGCTGTATTGAATTTGTAAAACCGACACATCCCTACATCATTTTCATTCATTTACCAGTAAAAATACTTAGCCGTAAACAAAAAAAACTTACGCCTTTTGCCCCATATTTGTACACTTTGTAGAACAACCATGGCGTTGAGAAGAACAACGACACAAACCCATAGTGATATCCGATAACTCATTCTGGAAAAAAAAAAACATAACGTAGGATTAAGTTTGAAAATAAATACGTAATTAATTACCTAATTGTAACTGCTTAACCTAGCAACTTCAGCATGGAACAGAACATGGAACATTCCTTGTTCTTCAAAACAGGCTAATTACAAACTTTTTACCAAAATGGTCGAAGTTTAAATTAAGTTAGATATGTAGATAGGACTCTACAACTAAAATTTACCCTGGAGATTTTGGGTAGGTAACTAATAATGACAGATTCACGGAAAGCACCGATGTGTAAGACGTGAGAATTTTGTAACTGCTTAAGGGTATAAAATAGTGACGTCTATTAAATATATAGCGTAGTTAGATACGCCTTTCATAAAGAGTTTTATGCATTCTTTTAAAGTGTTTTAGTTATTATTTTTATTTACTTACACAATATATTTTTAATAGTTATTGATATCAAATTGTTTGCATTCTAATGTGGCATTTTGTCCTTCGATTTCCAATTAAATACCAAGCAATTCAATTGAAATACTTATTAGGGTTTCGTATCAAACTAATAAAATTGTAATGGTTAAGTAATTTCAAGAGTTCTGTTGTGGTACAAGTACTTAGAATGTTATTGCGGTTTTATGGCAATGAACTTTCTTTGCGTTTGCCAATAAGTGCGTGTATGCAGCAAAATGGTGACTCATGCAGTCAATAGGCATGAATTGCTGCATCGTTTATAACAGTCATCAAATTTATCACTTTGCTTGATGCCTGCAATTCCGTTTGCGAGGAGTTCGATTACCGCTATCCCCTGGGAACTTTAATTAAAATATAAATATACCTACCATTGAGTTGATTAGTATGAGCGACTATAGCGATGAGAGCTCAACTTAAAATGGAAGTTTGTATTTCCAAAATTATGCGTTACCCCAGGAAAAAAGTACTTAAGTAGGTTTATGTTTGCCCTTCCATCTCATACCACTTTTTGAATGAAATCGTTTCTGCGGTTGAAGCGTGTAAATGTTAAAGAAAAACAGATTTTACTAAGCATAGATTCTACTACAAGGTAGGTACTTTCATATTTATAACATAAAAAAGTACAAGCTAGAGTTGTGGAGGTGGAAAGGTAAGGCCTGGCCCAGCAGTGGGATAATTTAGCAGGCTATTAAAAAAGTAGTTGTTTTGACTAAGCGAAGGTCTGTAGTTGGATATTTGACTTTATATTATGTATAAAACCACAATTAAATAATTTTTACAGTAGCATTGATTTCATTGTGCCTCTACATACCTACGTAGTTTATAATGCTCGGGCGCTGTTGTGACTAAATCGACCGCAATGGTGTATTTAATATTCACTCACTTGCTACATATACCTACATCTTCTGCACAGAAGAAAAATATCGTACTTCAATTTTTTTCTCTACATTGCACTTCCATTTCAATTGCTTTTTGTCATTAGGTTTCATGACTACAATATCTTAAGCATGTCAGTTGCCTACAATAAAAAAAATATTTGAAATTGAATTAGGTAAAGTCAGCAATAAAGTTATCGACACGGTCAAAATTCCAAAAATATACCCGCTCCTATTGTATTGACATTAAGATCGTGTATACATTCCTGGCACCGTCACTGTAACGATATACTTGTTGCTGACTGTACTTCTCCACGTTCTGTTGATACACGAAACCACAACACGTAAGTTCGAAGAAATACGGGAGCTTTGTTTACATTCGTGCTGCCAAGTTTGATTAATTGTGTGCAAGTGCAAGTTTAGTAACCCTGAACTCTACCTACCTAAACAAATGCGAATTGTGTTGTAGCCATTGTATAGAGCCGTAATTCCCAACTAGCTTCAAGTGGTAAGGGTTTATTTTTTAGAGTTCTGTGACTTCTAAAAGAAAAAGGAGCCCTTATAAAATCATTTTGTTGTCCGTCAGCTTGTTAGTCAAGAACTTAAGAAACCCTTAATACTTACATGGGTACATTTTGTTATTAATTTCAAACTTATTTTTAGACTTGGTTTTCCTATGACTCATAGGGATAATGGCAAAGTTAAGTTAGTTACTCTCTATTTAAATATTTGTTTTTGTTTGCCCGATAATGACTAATGCCATGAAATAACGTCAACTAAGTATAATCCTTTTTCCCAATGACATTTTCGAAATGTACCGGAGCATCTTTTTGAATCCATGTGCTCTGCCTACCCCTCATGGGAATACAGGCGTGAGTATATGTATGTATGTATGTATCTTTTAAAAATAACCACTATCAACAAAAAACTAGTTACCTACATATTATCAGAAGATTTCGTCCTGATGAAAACGTGGCATCAAATACGCAAAGCTGAATTACTCGTTCATTTTTCTTTTAGAACAACCCACGAGACAGATTGCCCAAAACAGAGAAATCATTCAGAATTTGAATTTTTGAAACTATGAATTCAACGAAGCGTATGTTTTTGTTGCCAGAAGCGTTTCCCGAATTCGTTTCTTCTATCTATCTATACATATAATAAAGCAAGAGAGGGTCGAAAGTCTGTACATAGAAGATATTTAGGAAAAAACTATTTAGGGGGTTT
>BHDV01065370.1:159954-176574 GCA_005406045.1 Adoxophyes honmai
CTATCCCGAAATGGAAAGACATATAATATCATATATAGCAGCGTGTTATAATAATTACGAGAGCTCTTCAGTGTTACCCAGAATTAACGCGAAGCGAAGCCGCGGGCAAAAGCTAGTACTCTATAAATTCATTTGCCACGGTGACCCGCCTTCATTGAGCTATCAATTTGACAATGAATTAAATGATATTGCTATTAAACTTTATGTTTTTTTAAATGGGACGGCGCCTACATTTCAAAGCCGAAAAGGTTATTATTACGATAAATGTAGAAATAATTAAGAAGGCTTTACGTTCTCAGGGGAATTTTAAGCCAACGAGGAACAATAGGAACACCATTAGTAATACCACCGAGGACCCACAAGTAACTTTGAAAAAGTGACGCTTAATGTTCTGCAATAAGGTGCATTAAGGTGCAATAATTGTATTCTCAAACAAGATTCGACGAAATGTACCTACTGTAAATGTATGTATGTAATATATACGAAGCTATGAACTATTTTATTATATAAAATAGTAACAGTTTGTTAGGCCGTCGCCTGCAATATACCTTTACCCATTTTCTTTAGTCGTCTCTTACCACATCCACGTTTCAAATGAAGAAGTGTTCCGAAACCCGGAAGAAATCCTCTTTGTTATAAGTAATAGTATATCTATTGGATAACATCCACATTACTGAAATACCTGTGTAAGGTTTCAGTCGGTTTTTTTTAAACAAATTTTTCATCTACGGACTCGTGGTCCGTACCTTGATGATTTTAGAATTTTTATTTTTATTTTAGTTTAAACTGTGCGCTCCGCGTAAAGCCTCAGCAGTTTTTACAAATATATGCTTTTAAAATTAATTTAAAGGTTTCAGTCGGTTTGATATTGGTTGGGTTAGGTTAGAATTGCATCAAGGCAAAAAAATGCGGTATGGGAACATCGCGGCACCTGATTGAAGTATTTCTATTGATTAATTTAAAATGTAATAGACTCCGTGCATACCTATACTTAAAAGGAAAGTACCTAACATTAAAAAATGCACAGTAGGTATAATTATAGCTTTCTAACACATCCTTCTGGAATTGGTACAGTATGCAACAACGAATCAATATGGTCAAAGTGCCAAAAATACGTGTAACACGCCCTTATCATCTCACTGTTAAGGGCGTTGGTAATATCGAACTCGGCTACGGCATGTTAAACATGTATTGTCACTTTTTTGTAGCTGAATGTACAAGGTAGAGTCCTATAATTTATAGGCTATAAACATAGACAAAACATTGATATGTTTATCTGTACAAATGTAATGCAATCATGTAGATATTTGTAATAGGTTTTCATAAAATATATGATATAGGAATTAAAATGTTTACCAAAAAATTACAGCATATAAATTAAATAAATAGGAATTTTCGTTTTTCATTAGGGCTGTTTTCGAAACCAGAGTTTTGTAACGATCGAAAAAAAATGTCTTCCTAGTAAAACAAAAAATATATTTTTAGATATAGGATAAAAACGGGTAGTTTCACAATTTAAGTAGACGGTGAGCCCGCTTTGCGGAGCTCCTATCTCCTTACTATTTTTTATGAAGTAAACACTATAAATGTAACTGGATGATATTTATTTTTGTATAAGTATTAAACATGTAAACACCTAAGTGGATATTATCGGTTAATTTAAAGTTTGAATCCTAAAGTGTTGGAACTTGGAATATAATAAAACATACCTAATGAGAGTTCATTTCCATTTTGAAAAAGTAAATTTGCGTAAACAAACGGAATATTTCTAGCTATTACAAATAACTTCTCATAAAAACATAAAATTATTAATACATAAAGCCTAATTAAACCAAATTATAAGGCTTTGACTTGATTACCTAATAGCTATGTCACTAGACATTCTCATTCATTGTTTCATTTTGTAACGAAGTAGGTATCACTATCTGACAACAAGTGCTCGTTACTAAGCTCACTACGAGTGTCTAATTAGAAAAAATCTCAAACTTGAAAACAAGGTGTTGGATTTGGAGTAAGTACAGTTATTAAACTTAAACATTTGTTACGTTAACGATTTTATTATGTTTATAATATGTATTAGGTACGTAATTAAGGTACCTACGTATAAAAATTAAAATGATTTTCCTAAATGTACCTATACGCGAATGACTGTGGAATCACTAGCTGGAAATAAATGAATAATATTTTATTTGTTTTGTGCCTCACAAAGAAATCAAAGAAACTTCGTAAACTACTTAAACAAAATAAAAAGGTTAAGGCAGAGGTAAAGCCGCAGGAAGAAACTAATTTCAGCCACTTAACTATTTGTGTATTTTAAATACTTATTTTTATTAAGTAAATAACTTTGGGCATACATACTTGTTGCAGGATACTGACACTTCAGACACTCATGGATTTTTTTTAATTTTTTTAAAACGAGATCTTGTTTCAAAATTCACTGTCCGTCTCCCGCGGACGTCCAACCCAGAGTAAACCAGGCTAGGTGTGTTGCGAATGATTGGCCACACTACACGTTGTAAATACTGCTACGCAAACATCTGTCATGTACAACCGCAACCAATGGTCATTATTAGTGACCTTAGAAATATACGACCTTTGCAAAAGATCTGCAAATAAACAAGCATCATGTTTGATATATAGCTTCTTAAATATTTGTCTATGTAGCTACCGACCACATTAATTTAAAGTTTCAACACTTCATAATAGGCACATTTCATGTGTTTTTAATGCTGTTTACGAACTATAAAGTATGTACGTGTGGTTAATTAAAAGCTAAAAACCATAACCTTTGTTTGAAGAAGCTCTACGTACCTACCTATTATATTTTTTGGAAGCGGAAGTCGTAACTTCCCAGAGCGTGAGTACTTGGGTATAAAACAACTTAAGACGATTACCTATGTGCAATTTGAACACGGTGCTAAATCAATCTGAATAATAGAGAGAGGGCAAGATAAAAGTTAACAAAGCATAGGTACAGTCAAAGTCTGTTAAAAAGGACAAGGTACCTTTACGTGTGTCTAAACTATTAATAAACGATATCTAAAGTCTTTAACATTCTCAAGATTCTTAAATTATGTAGTCGGTTTGCTTGTAATTTGCATTCTAAAATAGTTTTGTAGGTACAGTCAAAGAATTTGATAACTGTGCCACTTTGTACCTTTTTACAAGAAATGTCACTGTGACATACCATACTATTATACTAATCAAAGCAATATGAAACTCATTATGAAAAGGTTCAAAGTGGCACAGGTATCAATTTCCGTTACTGTACATCCACTATCGAAAATAAACGATTAAATTCAATTTAGTACCGATTTACGACATAAATTAATTTAACAAACGTTGAAATTAGCTTGACTACGGTAGTCATATTTTTTATTAATGCGTAGTTATATTGGCAGATACATCACGCCTGTATTCCCAATTGTGGTAGGCAGAACACACGAAACTCTACATAGAGAAAACCATGCCTATTTCGCGCTTCGTGGGTGGCCAACTTCCTGCGTAATTTTTAGGTTTTTAAGTTCTTAAAATATAACACGGGCAAACCATTTTGAATCCAGGGTGCAAACATTAGCGGTAGTTTCAAGAGCAGCACTACCTGTAAACAATAAAACTCACATGCCTATCATTATTTTGTGAATGTGAGAATTGCACTTGTAGACATTTTATAATTACGGTTATTAAGTACACCTTCGAAATAACACAGTATTTAACAAATTCAACAAAGAAACACAAAAATTCCTAATCTGGTTGGTAATCCTTTCATAGTGTATGGCGCATTTAACAATTTGCACTCAAAAGTTAAACGCAGAACTGAATAATGCCTAACGGAAGCAATTGCTTAGAAATGCGGAATTTCTGTACACGTACCTATACCTTACCTATAGCCTATTGGTAAATCAAAATGGCGGGCAATTTTCTCACGCTATGATTCGCTCAATTAAAACCGGCACTAGATTGTAATCACGTCTCATCAAGAAATTTACGCCTTGACACCTAACGGAGCAGTGATTATTTTCAATAACCGAGTCATTTTATTGTGTGTGAGGACGAATAGAGTACCTATTCACAAGCCGAAACTGAATTAATTAACATCAATTTGGACAGGTTCAATGAAAACTCAGCCATGGATCGTGGACACTGTTTTGGTACTTTATGATTCTAATTTCTTATTTACAAACTTTTAAACATCCAAAATTAAGTACATACACATAAATACATATTCTCACGCCTGTATTCTCAAGAGGGGTAGGCAGAGCACATGAATCTGAAAATCCAGTGACACGTTTAGCAATTTCAGGGTTACCAGATGGTTCAACGTGATATTGTAGTGACAGGTTGCTAGCCCATCGCCCACAATACACTAAACCTTTCCCAGAGTCGACTCTTACGACACCCACGGGAAGAAAGGGGGAGGTGCTATTCTAACCCGGCACCACACGAGGAAAATTAAGTACCTACCAACCTATCTAATCACTCTGGTACCTTTTATTCACTGCTTAGCTTAAAATGTATTCATATAGCGACCTCAGCGTCACCTATCGTCGAGTAGTAGAAGCTCTTCCACAAACTTCATGAACCTGTCTGACGAAGTTTCGATGATCGGATGCATAAAATACAACTTCCAACTTTCTCTCTGCGGATTTCGGTTCCTAGACATAAAACATCTGCCTGGAGAGATCTCTCTATTGGAGTCTTTCCCACATATAAGTACATACACATTATGTAGGTATCACACCTATATTCTCATACATAGACAAAACCACGAATATTTCTCGTTCAGTACATACTTACATGCACACATCACGTGTATGTTTCCAACTGTGGTAGGCAGAGCAAATGAACCGGTGCGTAGACAAAACCTTGACTAAGTATTTCACATTTCATGGCCACTTCTGGCTTATTCTGGCTTCTGGTTTCTGGCTTCCAGCGACATTATTATATTATTTTGGATAACATGTAATAAGTATTACGAATAAATGAGTATGAATATGAGTATGTTTTAGGTTTGGCAGGTGTTTATAATAGTGACAAGTTTCCAACCTGTCGCCTAAAATCCATTTCTTTAGTCGCTTCTTACGACATCCACGGAAGAATTTCTTGCTAAGCAGCCACTTTTGGCACAGTTTTAGGTACAAGTACCTACATTACATTCCAACCTAGTTGCCCAATTTGTAATTTAAATCCCGTCTATTTTGCTTGTGTAATTAATAACTAATAATGACACGTTAAGTAGACTTAGCTAGGAAGGTTGTTCTAAACGTGTCATACTGTTAATAATTAGAGGTTGAAATTCGTGATCTGTCTGTCTGCCTCTCTGATATCTGCAGACGTAATAGCACCTAATCAGCACGGGCCTTGTGGTCTTTAGGTTACGTTATTTTGAGCTTTGGAAAGTAGTAAGCAGATAGTTTTACCCTGGTACCAAAACTTATGCTAAAATGCCTACGATACGTAAAATGTGTTCGGACTACATAACATTTCGTGTGCTCTACGTACCTACTCCACTTCGGAATATTGACGTGACTTTTATGTTAAGGTTGGGACCGAATTTATCTAGCCGACTTATCGCAGCAAGGCGCGAGTAGAGATGCGCGCGAGATAGACTAAACCTGTCATTGTCTTACTAGACTTTAGAAAGTGACAGGTAGTCTTCCCCACGTACGAACGACACGACACGTGTTGCTCTGCCTAAGACTGCTTACCACAGCTTGGATTCCTTTAGGTTTAGGTTATAAAGAAAGCGGTTTTTTTGTTAATATTAGAGATATTAATTTAATAAACATTAAACTACCGTGAGACTCACTCATGTTGAAAATTTTAACGAATAACTCATATCGCGCGAAGAGGGCGGAGGCGCGGAGTTCGCGCTTGGCTGCAGCAGCCGCCGCGGCTCCTAGATGAAGGGCTACGAATTAGTCCGAAACATGTCGAGCTAAACTCGATTTAATGAACGTGAGTTATCCGTTAAAATTTTCAACATATTAATTTAATATTAATACCTAATTCTCTGAGAAACATGTGTAATGTTACGCTTAATGTACTTAACTGTTTTCTTAATTGCCAAATTAAAGCATGAATAGGTCTAAAATTTTAATGTTTTCAGTATCATATTAGTTGCCATTAGTTTCGAAATAGTTGCCATTATTTTCCTTGTGAGTCGTCTCCAAAAAGTTCTAAAATTGCTTGGGAGACTATACTAACTAACAAGGACTATTGGTATAGAGAAATAAAACCACTCAAAATAAATACACTTCATTGTAATTGCTAAGTTGTCAAAGCATTTGGGTGTATTACATTACGAGATCAAAAAATATAATCAACTAAAATTATCCCTACAAGCATCCGACCATCTTGCAAATGGGACGCCAGTGGCGCCGCTCTTCGAACGGATCCTTCCGCGAACTACGATTAGAAGTTGACATAATCAAACTCTCTTTGAAGCCTCAGCGTCAGCACTAAAGTCTCTTCTGCAGGGTCCCAGGTGGCTTTGGATAAATCAGGGTCTATTTCGTGGGGCAAGTCCAGCTTCAAAGCGTGCTGTGACGAGTGGACGAAGATGTTGTTCGTGTTAACTGTCAACTCCGTGTTCTCTTTTTTGTCGCCAGGTAGTTTGATTCGCACTATGAGGTCCTCGCAACTAGCTGAGGATGGAGTCTTTGGCCCAATCTGTAAGATTGTATACCTTAGGTTAAGACATTATAGATGGGATCTGTTCAGTAGGGAAGTTTAGTGCCCTGGAGTGTCCTCATCAAAAAACCATCAAAATATTCAGTAAACTTAACACGTTCCCTGTCCGAAGGCCCCCAATGTGGGGACAAGAAACTTTTTTCACAAGTCCATGCTCCCACTGTGGTGCCACAGTTTCATACACAGATGCACAATTGGACTTGTGACATTGACAGACCGTTTTGTACGGGGACAGGGAATGTGTTAATAAACATACGGTATAATTATTTATTAGGTACTTCATACCAAAATAGGTAGGTATTAAAAGAAATCAATTTAACCTACTAACAATTGGAAATTAGGACTAGTAACGCCATCTGTCTGTGATCGTCGGCAAGATTTTTTCTAGTGGGGTTAAGTTCGCGCATCAAGTTTTCGGTAAAAGCGATGCGCGATGTGCACGGACTTACGCCTACTACAAAATAAATAATCTTTCTGACATGCTGGGGAATATATCTTGACGATTTTTAGACGTTGCAGTGTCAGCATTTGACTCGCTTAACGAAATAACTATAAAAAGGCGATAAAGCTTTCTTCTGACTGTTTTATACCAGTAGTCAAAGTTTGTCCATACCTAGAGGTCAGTGGGCGGCAACCTTTTAGCAGATACGGGCCACAAATCGGCGAAATGGTGTAAAGTCGGTTTACACATTAAGTACCAAAGCATAACATTAAAGGAAAAAAATGCAGACCGCAAAGAGGCTAGCCACGGGCCGGGGGTTGCCACCTGATATAGATTATAGACACAAATTAACCACACCTTAAAACTATTAACCTAAATCAAGTCAAGGCGATAAGACCTGCAAAAACACGTCTTCTGCAGTCACAGCCTGCCGGTAACACATAGTGTACTCCGGGGTCTTCCGATCACTGATGCCAGCGCCCACGCGACCCAACTCCTCCGCTTCTTTGGCCTCCTGCTCTTCAAACTCTTCAATAGTCCTGGGAGGCCCTTTCGTGGTTTCGGGCGGTGGTAGTTTACCCCTTGTTGAAGTTATCTCGCAACCTGTCCATAAAAGATGTCAATATGGATGACGACATTCTTATTACCCAAGCTTTTTTCTATTAGCGACCAGCTTTATAATAGGTTAGGTACTAATGCAGGACACTCAATTGCTTATTTTTAATATGCTATGAGGTCAAGACAGACATAAAAAAGGCATATAAAACTATATTGTAGCTACATACACACATACATACCTCTGTATTCCCGTATGGGGCAAGCAGAACACACAAAAGCCTACGTAGACAAAACCATGACTGTTTCACTTTTCGTGGCCACATCTAGCATATTTTTATGGTTTTAATTTGGCAGGTTGCTAGCCTGTCGCGAAATATACTGTAACTTGAAGTGAACTGTAAATCTGTCAACTACAAAAAAATAGAATCACAGCTTACCTGACGACATCATATCTTCGCCCTGTAAAACATCGGGTTCTGGAACTTTTAGAAGCTCCGCTAACTTCTCCATGGTATTTGGAGTAAATTCAACCATTTTGATAAGCTTTTATTGTAAATTCTAATACTGAAACGCCAAGTACGTGTATTATTTTCCGTAGTTATTGACTAAATTGTCAAATGAGTGAGATTTGCCAAGCAACGCACGGATTGCTGTTGTTGCTAAGCATGAAGAGTGAATTGATTCATCCGTAAGTTCCAACAGATGGCAGTACTTGTTCTAATATTTTTCAGTCGCAATTTAGTCGCAATAGTAGGGGACCGCAAGAAGTGATCTTGAATTACGCCAATTTTTGGACAGCATACTGACAAAACCGACAAAAAAGGTATTTTAGAAAATCATAAAAAAAATTTAGGTCGAATTGAGAACCTCCTCCTTTTTTTGAAGTTGGTTAAAAAATCAATAAACAAGGCCCTCTGTGTGCTGATGAATTACTTATGCTGTTGTTACTTATTGTATGGGTCAAAATCATTAAATTCAAGTGTCCTGATTTATTTCAAGTTTGGTAATAAAATAATGAACATGTAGAGTATGCTATCAGCAGGAATAGCTTCTATTCAAAAAATATTGCAATTTCGACATGTTTTTGTTATGTAGAGATATTTTTTTTCCTTAGGCTGCTTTTACCACATTTCTGGTAAATTGTAGAAAATAAGGATATTTTTATAGCCAATTTGATAAAATTTCTAGTAAAATTATTTGATGTAGTCAATGACAACAAATAACCAATCTTTCAATAGATTTTGACAATTGTGTACATTGTATTGATTTGATTTACATATTGAAAGAATACTAAACAACTAGTTACTAACTATTCAGTATACCTAAATGTATAATATTATTAAATAGAGAATTCCATAATTTAGATGAGAATATAATCAAAATGTGTATAACTAACACAATTGCCAAATTCTATTCCAAAATTGATCATGCACAACATTTCTCAAAATTAATTATGTTTATTTGTTAGTAATTTGTATTAAACAGACATTGCTACATTATTTGAATATAATATGAGTTTGTCAAATGGGAAATATTTAAGGGAAACCATCATCATCTTCTTCAGCCATCTCTTTGGCCAGTTCCAAGTCCTGCTGCTCTCTTTCACGGCGCTCTTCAGCACTCTCTAATTCCTTCCCATATGATTTAGGAGGGTATCTCATTGCCTTGACGCTCTGGTTGTGGAGGTCTAAGCAGAAGGATATGCGCTGATGGAAAGCCAGCTGAGGCTCCCTGGTGCAGTAGATATCCGAACTCTCCTTGTTGCTCATGTAGCCCTTTTCTGGGTCTAGGGTAGCCTCAATAACACCATCCCTGATAGCTTTTGCTACAATGAACTCTGCATCTTCAGCAGAATCTAATCCCAATTTCCTGGCAATGTCCTTTGGAGAAATACGTGAATATGACAAGCCAATTGATCGAATGGCAGTCTTGATGACATTCTGACGAAGACGAAGGATCAAAGTGAAAGTATGGTCAGTACGGAATTGGGGACCAAAGTTTTCCAAGACTTCACCAAACCTTTGCAGATTTCCAAGTCTTACAGCTTGAGTGAGCTGGAAATAGGGTGCCAGTGACCTTCTCAGAGGGGCTTGGCGGAAAATGGCGCGCTCTGGTATATCTCCCAACAACAGCTCAACCACAATAGCCAGTTTCTGAACTGTTTGACGGAAGCCAACAGCTGCAGTCTGGGGAGCCTTACGGAGAGCTTGGACAAGATGCTTATGAGCATCACTGTATTCAAGGCGCGCTGCCTTTATTCTGCCAAGATAAAACAGAAATCTGGCCCACTCATTATTGCTTGCATTTTCCGGGAACACCGATTTACTGACCAACTTATCAGCCTGATCGTATAATGAGTAGTGTAGATAGTTACGAAGCAGGCAGTTGATGAGAACAGCTTGTCCCTCATAGTCGCTGCGGAGGGTAGATGTGCGAAGGCGTGCATGCAACAGTCCTCTAATTAAATCCAGCTTATTGGTGAGTTCAAACACCCGAGAATGGTAAAAATAGCATTTAGCAGCAATAAGGTCTAGGGTTCTTCTGTTTTGTGCTGTCACTTTTGTCATTAGCTGTTGCGAGCACTCTGTAGCTTCTTCTAGTTTGTTAGTGTCCAACAAACGCAGTAATACTAACAAATGAATGTACACATCCACCTCAGGAACAGGAGTTTTAGGTGCGCTTCTAGAGCGCGGAGTCTCAATCTCGACAGCACCAGGCTGCGGAGCTTCAACAAAAACAATCAAGGCTTCTTTGTCCGCATTTGAGGGATACAGTTGGTTTATAATGGCACGCAAAACGTTACCATTCAGCTTCCTCCGGGTGTTTGGAAGAGATCTAAGAACTCGCATTGCGAATCTTGGTTCCTTCGACGTGACTGCTTTATCAATTTGCCTGACATGCTCCCGTAGGTCTTGAACGGTAACAACGTCGGCATCTTTCTTCACTTCGCCAGCTTCTACATCACTCGCTGCTGCGGGACTCTCCACACTTTTCATTTCAACATCTTCAACAGGTGCCATTTTAATGCGAGGGCACTGAAAAATTATGATTTACTGATGCACCAAACACAAACCTGACGAGACAATTTTCTTCGATTTCTGAAACGTCAAAAATATGCCGAGTAACCACAACTACCAACTAACTAAACTAACCACAAAGCTGGCAACATTGGTAACATAAGGCTGGTGTACACTGAAATAAGTGATAAAACTGTAACTCTAGGATCAAGTATAAGTAAGCTGTAACTGTTGAAATCAACTTATTAATACATGCAATGCATGATGCACATAAATAAAATAGACAGATTTATTATTAGATTATGTTTAATTTTTGCAAAGAAATAAGTTTCTTTTACCGGAATCTGATTTTTTTGCACAAATAACGGTTTTTACCAAAGCTTAAACATACTGATTAAGTAGGGAGTCCTGAAAATTAGCTCTATCTCTTGTACACTTACGAAAGCTGACGAAGAGTGAAAAAGATAACTATTATAATAAAACAACTAGTGTTGTACTTAAATAGATTCAGAGTCGATGTTATCAACATAAATAAAAAAGGTTGATAAATTGGATATTTACATTAAATAGTACATTTAAATGGCTCAGCTTACAATTTCATAATAAAATAATTCCTTGCTTATATAAATGATAAGGAGTTTCACAAAAGAAATAATACTTTGTTGAATTAAGTAAATTAGGTTAAAATTAAGACGCAAGTGGTAACAACAATTCCAGCACTAGCATGTTCATAGAGTATAGAATAGACAAGACAAAACTAACTACTCTACCTACTCTACTAGCATTGCCCGTGGTTGCTTAACCAATATACTGTCGGGGAATTCTGATAAAAGCATACTTCTACTAATGTTACAATTGATTTGGTGGATTACAACCATCACAATATTACAAAAACCGTGAGTGTCAAAAATCACAAACAACGGAAGCGCTTCGGCAGCAGGGGAGTGGTTGATTCTTTACACAAATTTTCAATGTGTTCTGGAAATGGTTTGCAAAGAGGACGTGGTATCATGGTTTAAAGAATTGGAAAGTTATAAACGCATAGACGCAATGTGTACATTGTTAAATATGTGCTTGCCATTTGAACTGCGTTTCATTGGCACATATCTCGAAGAGCTGGGCAAGCGCGACTTCCAAGAGTTGCGTGGTGCCGCAACTCGGGCAAACAACCCTTCAGACTTGGCTGCAGACATCGGGGGCGCAAACATAGACCCTCGAACACGACGGAAAATGGCCTTGTACGTGTCGTTATTGCGCTCCTGCAACTACGTATGTGCTACTACGTTGTACAATGCCATGGTTAGTTTGGAGAAAAGTGGATTGTTGAAAGGCTTGTATGGGGATCTGTTGGAAGAAATATTGTTGCTCTATACTATGGCGTTACATCACCCAGCTTTTACGTTCGACCAGAAGTCACATTTTGGTGAGATCTTAGATAAATTGAAGGTAGAAGACCAAAGGTGTCAGTTTCAAGAGCAGCCAGCAGAGCATGTGAATGTGGCTCCGACGAGCTCGTGCCTGGCGCAGCCTGGCGTGGCGCCCAATATGTCCGTGCCGCCGCCCGTGATCGCCGGAATGCCTCCTCCACCTGGCATTATGTATGTCAAACCAGCACCAGTCCAGGTTTGTTGTTTACTTATATTCCATTGCTTATATAGCACCTATTTAATGATTTATAAGTTAAAGTCACTGAATTTATAGGTTTTCATTTATTGTAAGGTAGATTAGTTTTTTTTGTTCTTACCAGACACCCTCAATCTTTTCATAGACAATTTTATAAACATTTTAAACATTTTAACATTTTAAACACATTAGTATATGAAACTGAAACTGATTCCCTTTCATAATTTCAATAAGATGTCAATGTGTTTCTTGTTAGTAAAATATCAATGTAGCCATTAAAAACCTTGACGGGAGGGCTTTAACACAAGAACTTCCATAACACTCTTTTATGCCCTACATCTGCTTCATTTCTGTTGTGGAGCATTGTCAATGTTTTGTAATTATTTTCCCTGTTTACATAATTAGCCTAGATCAAGTGTATAAGGATGTATAATCCCTGGTATATAATCTTGCCAAGGTAGATTCCATGGACTGTACTATCAATAGCAGTAGTTACACATAACTTTATTGTATTACTTTGTAGAAAATTACTTTGATAATGTTTGGTCTGGTTATCTCACTTAATAAAAGTATCTTCATCTGTGTACTTTAATCGAGAACTATAATTTCTGTAATATGTAGAGAGGGCTTTGTTAGAACTCAGATTTTTATGTAGATTGACTCCCTTCTCTGAAAAATTTGCCTGGTCTCTATACCTTTGAGGGTGACTGAGACCTTAGTATGTTAGTGTTTAACCCCAGTTTGAACATAAGAATCATTTATTGTTTCGCTCTGCCATGCTTGGTTAGAGCAAGACAATTTTTATGTCAGGGTTAAAACTTAGGCTTTGCCCAGTGTCAGGGCTCGGTTGACCCTGCCTAAAGATTCAGATGATCTCTCTTGTGATTGCCAGTTAAGAAGGTATGCAAAATTTCATGTTAATTGGATTTTAAACTGTTTGTTAAAAAGTAGTTATAATGCACTTGCATCACAATATTTAATGTGAAAAGATTCTAACATTCTAATCCAATAAGATTATTATTAGCAATTTCATTCATTACATTTCAGCAACACTAATAAGTTTACTGTCTTAAATTTCAGTCTCAAAGTTCAGATGTTGTGCCTCCTGAAATGAGTTCACCACCGGTCCTGAGTGGGGCTGGTACCGTCGTCCCCATGCTGGGGGAAGTAACACATCCACCTCCTGGGCTGCCCATGCCTCAGTACAACATGGCAGAATATATGGGGCAACATCCATGGCCGGCTAATATTATTGTTTCACCAATCACTCAGCCTTTAGAGGTTTGTATACCTACAAATTCATTTATAATTGTGTTGTGTCGGCAGATTTGCTAAATTTAGTGTGCTGTTGGTTTTAGAATAATACCTCTGCATTTCTTTCATGGATGTAGTAGGAGGCAACAAAGAATACATAGCATGGTTTTTGTTTATTTTAGTTGACAGGGTAGCTACCTGTACCTTTTGTATCTCGTAACATAAAACATAAAAATTTCCTACAATTGGCTACTCGTGAAAGTGTACAGGATTCAGAATACAGGATTGATGTATTTATTGTAATGTTTCATACTAAAAGTGTATGGCTGTTGCACAAAGGAGCTATTTCTCTGTTGATATTCTGAGAAATAATGAGCTTATAAACTTAATTTAACATAAACCAAGTACAACAAAGTTTCATTGTTTTTCATGTGCATGACTCAATATCAACACTGTCATAACAAACTTAGAGAGTATAAACCCCATTTCTAGCAGGCCCCTGATTGAGCTAAACATTAGAGCCGGGCAGGCATGTCGTAATCAATGTGTTGTCACTGTATGGCCAGATGAAAATAAATATAATTCCAAGAACTAAAATGGCTTGAAAAAAACTATTCAGATGTGTTATTTAGAAAAATAAAATCACAGAAGTACTGTCAGTACACATAAATAGTAAAAGAAGATTTTTGTGTCTAGTTTTCTTTCTTTTTCTATGTAGTCTTCTTATAATAAAAATTCTGTCAGTAAAAATAATTCAAAAAGCTAAGTTCAGATATATTTTTTAGCAAATAATGTCATTGCTCATTATTTATTGTTATTAACTAAGTACATACATACATACATACAATCACGCCTGTATTCCCAAACGGGGTAGGCAGAGCACACAAAACGCTACATAGACAAAACAATGACTATTTCACGTTTTGTGGCCACTTCTAGCATAGTATTATTTAGGTTTTGAAATGGCAGGTACAATAGTGACAGGTTGCTAGCTTGTCGCCTAAAGTATGTATACCTTAACCTATGTCCTTAGTCGCCTCTTACGACATCCATGGAAGAAATGGAGAGGTGTTATTCTAAACCCGACACCTCACGGGTCTAAACCCGACACCTCACTTAACTAAGTAGTTTTAATTTAATATCATATAACCCATACTTTTCTACCATGAACCGGTATTACTTATGATCTAAAAATAACCGCTCATTTACCTTAATTTACCTTAAAGATTATTTATTTCATACAGCACCATAAAACATGAAAACCTTGCACGGAAATTTTGATTATTAACAGTGCAATGCAATCTGGGGGCACGGCCGTGCCCCCATCAAGTCGAGCAAAAAAGCGTCACGGCCGTACCATCCTTTTCTCGAAGCAATTCAGACCATTTTCGACCCCCTGTAACTTCGTTGTGGATAAAACTAAAAGATTGAAATTTTCAGTAACCATCCAGGCATTGTAAAGACACGTATATTTCAAATTTCATTCAATTTGAACTAGTATTTTAAGAATTATAACGGGTCTAATTTCTTAATTTTGTCACTCACTGACTCAACGATCATCAAAAGTATAAGGCACTTCAAGCAGACCTAGAAGCTTCAAATTTGGAATATAAGTAGTGTTTGGTGTTTGAATAAAGGAAAAACTAAAAAAACCGGCCAAGTGCGAGCCGGACTCACGCACGAAGGGTTCCGTACCAAAAACTGCAAAAAATCAGAATTTTTGTATGGGAAAAAAGTAGAAATGTCTGCAAAATACAAAAAGAAATGAGATCCCATCAAAAACAATACTTGTCAAAAAAAACCAAGTCTCGCAACTCAGTTGTTTTGCGGTAAAAAGTTGTGAGATCCATGCAATACTAAGTCGCTATAACATGGTATAAATAAATATATCGAGACTTGGCCATCGCCTGAAAACACATGTAAATTCAATTATTTAGTGCGATGGCCAAGTCTCGATATATTTATTTATACCATGTTATACCGACTTGGTATTACATGGATCTCACAACTTTTTACCGCAGAACAACTGAGTTGCGAGACTTGGTTTTTTTTGACAATGGGATTCTCTTTATACATGTATAAAGACAGAATAAGATGAAGTTATTTGATGATGTACCTAGGTGAAATTATCATACAGACACGCACATATATCACGCCTGTATTCCCCAATGGGGTAGGCAGAGCACACACAACATATCACATTTAACATAATAAAGGCAAAAGTAAGTTGCATAAATGTGCGGCCGTCTATAGACGCGCACTGCGCGCTGCCGCTCTTTCAGTGCGTCTATTTGTTACAACCCAACGCCGTGGCGCGTTGCTCCAGATGATGGGTCACGAATTAGCCCAAAACATGTATCCTCAAAAAATTTATATTGACCTTGAGACAGGTACATTTCATCGCTTTTCAGGTCATTGCGCCATGTCTTTTACCTACATCAAAGTGCAGTAAGCTGCAGAGAAAAGTACCCCCCTAGTAATGAAACACTATGGGCGGGGGGTTACTTTTCTCTGTAGCTGTCTGTACAAAGGGCTGGGCAATATTTTCAGATTATCGTAAAAACAACATGAAAATTCCGGGAATTAAACTTCACAGGGTTTTTCAGACGCGTTTACCCGACCACTGGTTATAATATTTACGGTTAATTTCTGGCCAACCTGTATTTCACAAGTTACGGGTTTATAAAATGAAAAACCGACCGAGTGCGAGTCGGACTCGCGCACAAAGGGTTCCGTACCAAAAACAACAATAAAAACAGGTTTTTTCTATGGGAGCCCCTTAATTTTTTATTTTTTATTTTAGTACTTGTTGTTATAGCGGCAACAGAAATACATCATCTGTGAAAATTTCGACTCTAGCTATCCCGGTTTGTGAGACACAGCCTGGAGACAGACCGACAGACAGACAGACATTCAGCGAAGTCTCAGTAATAGGGTCCCGTTTTTACCCTTTGGGTACGGAACTCTAAAAATGACGTTAACAATGTTGCAGGTAATAAACTACCCGATGAACGCGGGCGCGGTGGGCTCGCC
>BHDV01065370.1:194003-207473 GCA_005406045.1 Adoxophyes honmai
CCCAACGTGAGATTAGGTGAGATTTGTCTCGACCCCCTCCCCCCCTAAAACACCTCACGTAATTTATGGACGCCCCCTAACCACAGATCAAGCAACTTTTGCTACGATTTTAGCTTCGCTTCATATTTATTTGGGTATACCTAGGCACATAATAAAGTGCTCTGTGAGGGCGCGTGAGGGTCAGAAATGGTTAAATCCCTGTTGTTTGAGTAAGTACCTTGGTACTTACCACCTACATTTAGGTGTACTTAATTATTATTCGTTGTTTTTTAGCTGCGTAAATAATAATGATTTTCTCACTAGTTGATATCATGACAAATATTCCATATACTTACAATATATTATACCTATTGACAAGTTATCGCAAATGTGAGGTAACTTATTAGGTTAAATTAACGACGTAGCGTAAAAATCGTTCATCTGACAATTATGTCCATAATAAAATAATTTATTACATACGTACCGACCTGGCGACCTACTTACCCAATTAATTTCATTTATGTAATAATCCAGCCTAAATACTTCTAGCCGTGCGAGACGACTTGGGCTATAGTTTTCAATCAGGCTCAGCGCGGATTGGAAACTTTACACACAACATTGAATTAGTGAGTCGCTGTGTCCACTTTTCAAACCGCTGAGCTATCACGGCTTCACATGAAACTATCTGATCATTGTTGTCGAGGTTTACTAGGTGAGAGTGTATCGTGAAGGAAGCAACTTTGCGCCGTAAGGTACCAATGGTCGACGAATCTACGCCCAAAACATAAAGTTGCAAGTTTAGTGCCAAGTGTTGGGTCAGTGTCGAGGACAGGGACGATTACCTTACTGTTTCAAGTAACTCTAAAATTAAATTAAATTCTGCGTTAAAGTCTGTCATTGAAAAAAATCGTCGTGTCTGTCCACGTAATAAGATTATTGTAATTTTTTTCTTCATAATTAAGAGATAAGCCCCAGTTTATAATTCCTTTCATTGCCCGTCATTTCTCCCGGAGCCGTCGCATTAAAACGCCAAGCGCATTTTGAAAACTTCAGAATTTCTTTTCTTGCGAAAGACCAGCTTGCATCTTTTGCCTCATTTTTCTTACGCTACCCTTCTCGTATAAATTTTTACTGAGGCATCATTTCTTAACCTATAAAAGGCGATTTAGGAGGCGGTTTCTATTGGGCCTAAAGCAGCTCCTTATACCCCGTTTTTTACATTCCATACACCTACTATGTAGATATACATAATCATGTATACCCAATTGAAGTGTTATTTTATTTATATAAAATTTTCACTTTAGTGTAAAAGTATCTCAGTGTTAAAACTGTAGGTGAAAAAATTTTTGATACTTAGGTACTTAGCTACATCGTTTTGCAATAAGTATTCACAATTAGTTATACATCGTAGTTATCATAAAAGAGAGCGCCCTATAAGCTGACCCCTGTTTAATATGAACGACCATATTACCGAGGGCTTAAGTTAACTTTAAATTTGCAAAACTGTGCGTTTTCCGGGATGTCTATAGTCTTCCTCGGGACTCAAGCCAGTTCCGTAGGTACTAAATTGCATCGAAGCCTGTTCAGCGATTGAAGCGTAAAAAAAACAGATAGACGGAAAGACAGTGACTTTCTCATTTATAGTAACATGTACTATATTATTTTATACGTACGTTAACTGATGGTAATTGACTGCCGTCGTTGCTCATAGAACCCTGCACCAGAGAAGCCACAACTGCGTTACCGGCCTTATAGAGTAGAGCGTTTATCACTTGCAGGTCAATAGGTTAGTAGATGTGGCGATGAGACGGCGAACGATGGAACAAAGGCATTTTGGAGTGAATAATCCGGCTGGGCAAGAGAATTGTGATCCGACGACATTATGGAGACAGCGGGAGTAGCGGGATCTAATCGGGAAGAATGACAGAAAGTCGATCGGGATGTGAAGATATTGAAGCGGCGTATGGTCAACGGTAGGCGAAAATACACCGAGAAAGATGAAGGTTCCAGTAAGAAATTGGGGTTGAAAAACGGTACCTCTTAATATAGAATCCAAAAAATCTAAGTGGCCTCGGAACGCGAAATAGTTTCGTGTGTTCTGCCTCATTTGGGAACACAGGCGTGACGTATGTAGATATGTATGTAAAAAAGTCATAGTAAAAAAAAGGCTAAGGTAAAAAACAAGTCAGAAACTAGCTTGACATCTCGATTTAATTAAAGAAACGGTGTCTAATAGTTTAAGCGCATTAGCTAGCACATGTGCGGAGCGCGGCGACTGCACGCTGAGCAAATAAACACTACCCAGCGCAGACGCCGCGACAATAACATATTGTATCCGACTGATGCATCACTCGGTAAGCACATACTATCATTTCATCTGATATATAGGTGTAATTGAAATAAGGAGTGTATCTAACTAGGTAGAGCTGGTATACGAAAAATCAACTAACAACGATTAAGTATTTGTCGGCCAGATAGCCTAGGGCCTAATGGTTAGAGGACCTGGCTGTGAAACTTAAGTTCCGTTCGATTCCCGATAGAGGCAGAGATGTTTGTATGATGAATACGAATATTTGCTCTCAAGTCTTACATGTTTAAGTTTATCCGTTCTCTAGTACCTATATCATAGACATTACGTTGCCGTTGGGTCTAGGCGATTGCTGTAAATACTGGAGGCTAAAATAATAGGCTAAATAGACAAATCCGTGGCTAGTTCACGTTACGTAGCCACCTCACTCTTATTGTCAGGTATAATGGTTTAATAGTGAAAAGTTGGTCGTCGCCTGAAATATGTATACTTTTAGGCTTAGCACAGAAACATGCGTGAGTCGTTTCGAGCGCAAGATAGACTTCCTGTCATTTCCTGACATCTCTATTTATTTAGTAGACAATGATCGGTATAGTTTATCTCGCGCGCAACTCTACTCACGCCCTGTCGTGCTAAACCGGCTTAACCTGTTTCCTTAGTCGCCTCTTACATAGTAGAGGTGATATTCTAAACGCTAAGTAACGCTTTTTTTATTTTATTTTATCAACTTGATGTATGGCGAGCTCTGCTCCGTTTACCTTAGAAAATTATGTGCCGATTGTAATCAATCAGCGAATTTGACGATTATTCAGGATGAATGATTGACAGATACTTTGTTTGAGATAGACACGTAATAGGCAGTTTTACCCGAAAATGTAATTATGATGTAACCTTCTACTACAGCGACGTTAGCTAATTATCCTTTGCTTCTCCTTCAAAATAATTCGCCGTTAGATGATTTATACGCAACACTGAGCAGGCTAATAGATAATCTAGATCTAAAACGATGAACCAAAAGACTTTGAAAAACTTTTAACTTTGAAAACGCCGGTTCGAAACAAACTGTAAAAGCATGTCGATGCCGATGTGTGCTACGTGAATGCACAATGCACAATATTGTCCTTACGAAATTTCGCGACGGTGTCTAGAACATTCTAGATTTTTTTCTTTAAATTGAATACGGAATGTATGCGATATTCCTCAGAAAGTACCGTAAAACGGGACAAAACTTAAAATTCAAACTTTTTAACATTTTATTTGTATGTACCTACTTATTTTACGTGAACTTCATTTTATTAGTATGCGATCCAGTCGATTGTTGTTTGTTTTGTTTTTAGTATGTTTAGTCAGTTTATTTCATAACTTTTAAGATAAACACATAATAGTAACACAACTCATCTCACCATGCTACTTATGTCATAAGTACTAAAGCTAGTTTCGATAATAATGGAATTGACGACACCTTTAGATTCTGAATATTAATAATTTCAGTACATCTCCATTTGTAAATAAACATACATACATACATACATATTCTCACGCCTGTTTTCCCAAGAGGAGTAGGCAGACCACATGAATTAAAAAATCCAGCGCCACGTTTAGCAATTTCAGGGCAACATTTTCAGGGATGGTCAAACGTGATATTGCAGTGAGAGGTTGCTAGCCCATAGCCCACAATACACTAACCCTTTCCCAGAGTCGACTCTTACGACACCCACGAGAAGAAAGGGGGAGGTGCTATTCTAACCCGGCAACACACGGGGCAAGTTTTGTAAATAAAATTTATTATACAACATATAGGTAGCAGTAGCCTATAAACAGCACCTCATCCCTTTGTCATCCCCACTCTCCCGATTCATAGCCCAACGGCTCTCGCAATCCCGACTCACCCCATATTATGGCGCCACCTTCACAAACGTGCGGTGCATGCAAGGCGGGTATCTGCTTACACGTTCGTGAGAGCTGGTCCTCGTAGTTTAATGTGGACATTATTTTACTGGGTCTAATCTACCCCAACGACGATGCTCACACTTTAGATGGCATTATAAGGTTACCTTCATGTGCAGCTGCAATTTGATGTTAGGAAAGTGAGTTTATATTTTTATATGTTTTAGATATTTTATGGCACTTGCAATAGATTAACGTAACAACAATGATCGACAGACTGCTTTCCACTTTCATAGTAATAGAATAAAGACTGAAACTGTCGTTCATTACTTTGCAGCGACAGGTTCTGAGTTCTTACGTTACAGAAAATTGATTTTAATTTACTGTGCCTTTTTACCTACTGATATGTGTGCATTTAAACTAAGTACTCGAACAAACTTGATCCTCACCCACCATTGAACCTATAACCTATCTACAGAAAACGTCCTACTGGCATATATATGAGAAAGGAAATCATTACCTATTATGTCCGAGTGCTTTACGCATTATTTTTAATGTATGACATCGGTACTCTATGTCAAATCAATATGAGTTAAATTTGAACTAAGAGAATTCTGTTTTAACATAGAGTGGACATGCCATATACTAGTACAGCGTCGACCACTGTGGAATGTTTACCTTACATTTATTATATACTAGCTTTCCGCCCGCGGCTTCGCCCGCGTGGAACTCGGTTATATTGCGGTATAAAGCACAACTATAAGAAAAAATCTCGTTTCAAACGACACACAGCGCCATCGATCTATCATCTATCGATCGGTTATCGATTGATATCGATCTATCATCGATCGATATCGATCTATCAAGCAAACTATATTTTTGTTTTCTCTCGGGGACATCAATTTTTTCCGGGATAAAAAGTAGCCTATGTCACTCTCCGTGCCCTAAACTATCTCTACCTAAAAAATCACGTCAATCCATCGCTCCGTTTAGCCGTGAAAGACGGGCAAACAAACAAACAAACACACTTTCACATTTATATATTGGTACGGATGTATTATGATAACTCTACGGTGACAGGAATATTGGATCTGTGCCTCTACTGTTAATAAAAACAAATCAACGCGCCAATAAAAGGTAACAATTTTTTAGCAAAAAAGTTGAAAGTTTCCTGTTTCCGAAAGTACGAATAGCAGCACCGCGAAATAAAATGGCGAAAAAGACTTGTGATTTTTTAGAATTATAATCAAACGCGCTACTGAAGCGTCCAGTCACGTTTTCCTCGGAATGCCTTGTTAGACGGAGACATCCGTTCCTTGAACGGCAGTAAGAAAAAAGTTTATTTACCAGCTACACTGAATATGTGTGAGCCAAAATGTAAGACAGCCTACCATAGTTATCTATCTTATTAACTACCAGGCAACCAACATACTTCAAGGTACTTGCATACCGTATATTGTTGAAGAGTACACTTGCAAGTTACTGCTGCAAGTTTTGAAATAAAGCTATGTGCAAGACAGGGGTGGGGATTATGTTTGCTACCCAGTCTTGCCTATATTTACGTCTCAAAATTTGGAGGAATAATTTTCAAGAGTAAACCTCACTTCACTGTAGACTTGTAAAGCAATAACTGTACGATTCTACCTCTAATTTCCAATATTATATCATTGAACGTGCTGCCAATGGTCGTATTTTTCACCTTCCTGGTGTCACGTACCAAAGCAATCGAAATTATTTCACAACATGCCTAGAACGCTTGAACTGCCGCTGTTGTTGTCTCCTTGCCAATCTAATTAGTGTTCCAACTTTTTCCCTGAACCGCAATAAAGTTATTTGATTCAATTCTAGTACGTAGCGAAGGCGGTACAGCTACAGCGGCTACCCACTAATGCCTCCGAGCACTAAAGTTCAAACACTTCCAGAGAAACTCTTAACACTGTTTTGGGACATAGGGATTGCTAGAAATTTAATTAAAATACTGCGTTTGTCACATTAACATGGACGCGTATTAATTAAATTATACGAGAAAATTAAGTTAATCCCAAGCGTAATTATTTTGAAGTTTAAGTTTCGTTTAAGTGCTCCAAGTTAGATATTATTCGTATTCTCATGAGAACCCAAAACATGTTAGTTAACGTAATTATTACCTACAAAAGTTAACAATTACTGTTCCAATAGTTTGTCTACCCGTATTCGATTTACGTGCACATTTCGTAGCAGACGTCTATACCATTGCCCTCATATTCAAAAGAGTAGACTGTCTATAGGAACGTACAAAAGCACTCCTGCCGGGGGTACTTATTCCCGTACTATTTGACTGCGGCTGCAAGGCTGCGATCCTCGAGCGCGTTTTGTTCCCAATTCGTACGTCAGTGCCTGCGGTTGTGCTTACTCTTGTCGCATGGAACGTGGAACAGAATCGCGTTTAAGGAAAATAAATTGCTAGGTCTCGTGGACAGGTCGCGGGATGCGGTGCGCGGAAGCTTGTGCGACTGAATCATCACCTGCTGTTGGATTTAGCTGTAGTTTCATATCTTATCCTGCTAAAATATACATATATGTACATACAATCACGCTTACGTTTCCAAATGGGGTAGGCAGAGGGAGAGGTAGACATGATCTAATGACTATTTCACGTTTCGCAGCCACTTCTAGCATGATTTTAGGTTTAAAAATAGAGGGAAGAGGAGGATTAATAATTTAATAGTGACAGGTAGCTAGCCTGTCGCCTAAAGCATACCGAAACCTATTTCCTTAGTCCCCTATTACGACATCCACGGAAGTAATGGAGAGGTGTTATTCTAGATCCGAGACCTCACGGGTAAAACACCATGTAAATTTTATCCCCTAAAAAAAAAGTGGTGATCTAACCAAGCGTTAGAGAAAGAGACGACAAAAGCTTTTTACGTTCAAATCAGATAAACGCAACTTTACAACATTATGTTTAAAAAATACGCCTCTATTTTGGGAAATAATTAGACAGAATCGGAATGCAAGCCAGCATAAGCGTAGGTTAAATGGTGGTTAAGAGGAAATGGAGCGGTCACATTTTGTATGGAAACGTAGTCCCCTGATTCCTCGCTGGATATTACCTGTAGAAGAATGATTTTTTACATCAACAATCTAATGGTATATTAGCATGTTCCTATGTTTTCCTTTTTTTCTTTATTGAATTATGAAAGGAGATATTAACCTTCAAAAACATGAAAAATTGGCAAGTTTTTTCCGTTGTGTTCAAACCTCTAGAAACCAATTTTAACACAATTATATCAAAATGTAAGAACATAGAAACACAGTTATGACATTTCTTAAAAATTTGATGAAAAAACATATTTAATCGGTTAAGTTTTGGAGAAGAAATCAGGGGACTACGAAACGTTGTTTTTGAATAATTTTCATAGGTATTTTCGGTCCGAGCTGTAGTTGTTCTTATCGCACTCGACGTCGTCTGGGCAGGTCACGGCGCGACAGCAAGAGATTTAGCAAATACCTATTTTTCAATTTCATCGACCGGCATATTTCCTCTTAAATGCGTCCTCTAACGGTGCAGCGCTTTCATGCTAAGTGTTTTCTTGCCGAATTATTATTTGACAGAACCACAAAATACGCAAAAGGATAACGCCATCAATTATTTTTGCCGTTTGTTTTGTGCGTGGTATTCCATCTTTGTCTATAAAGTGAATGGGTGAATATCCCAGGCACATTTTTGACGCGGCGGAGTAGTTATTGTCGCTGTCAACTGTTATTTATGTCTTATTGTAATTTTTATACTATAGCTGACACATTCCTCTATCTGTTACACAATATAAAACATTTGACATGCCTTTTAATCTGGAAGAAAAAAAATGTTAAAACCCTGATTTCCAATTTTGGTGGGCTGTCCGGAATCCATTTTTACTACAATATCATTAATCTGCTAAGAAACCCACGGGTAACACGAAATAATTTTAATCGAGGTCTATACTTAATTAATTGAGGAACAGTAAAAATAAATATCACCGTTGTGAGTTCGGTTATTGTACCCAAAATCATACTGTAAACAAACGTCCGAGCGCGCGACCAAATTTTGGTGTACATAGTTCGACTCGTCCTAACTCGCTTCTAAACGGCCCAGGAAGTATTAGCTTATCCTCCCGTTTACTTGCCAGTTACAGTGCATCGACTGACGGTGAAAGCGGTCTGTGTTTGCCACTACGTTTCCGTCAATCACGTAAGAACCCAATTTTGGTGCAAAGGGCGTCAAAATTTTTCCAATTTCGGTGACTCTTGAAAAAAATGAAAGGTGTTTGATTACAACGTGTCTTTTAATCCTAATTTGAGTGATTTAGGGTTCTTTTTAACGGAAGTAGTCTGAATTTGTTATAAATGTAACAAGTTTTTTTTTAGACATTTTTTTTATGCCCGTTCCAATTTTGGTGGTCAAATTTTGGTGCTTGTTTCGAGCCACCAAAATTGGAAAAAGCTACGAAAGGTGTAAAAATAGGTGTATTAATCATCTCTATTCGACAGTAATTTTAAGTGAAGAATTAAGAAGAAAAGAGAGAGAAAGATATCATATAAAAATAAAGGGAAAATAATACCACCTAATTTAAAAATTGCCACCAAAATGGGCAAAGTGCCACCAAAATTGGCAAAAAACTACACTTGTTGAAATCCACCCGAATAACGAAAGAGAGGCGACACGTATATTCGCCAAACATATCTAGGCACACCCAAATGAAATGCTAATCCAACAAAACCTTTTCCATCATGGCAATTGGGGTATGAATTTAGAATTCATACCATAGAATGACCACAGAAATACATTCAAGTTTTGAATTACTTGTTTTTATTATCAATACTATTGTGTGTTTCGCAGCCACGTCTAGCCTAATTTTAGATTTTAACATAGAGATGAAAGAGTTCTAATAGTGGTAGGACGCTAAAACATCCAAAAATATTACATAGCAATAACATACCATCACGCCTGTTCCCAGATGTGCGACACAGACAAAACCATTACTGTTTCATCGTAGCTATTTGTAGCATAATTTTAGGTTTGAAAACAAATGGAAGAGGTATAATAGTGACAGGTTGCTACCTATTTCCTTAGTCGCCAACGAAAGAAATGGAGAGGTGTTATCCTAACCCGGCACGACACAGGAAATCACAAAATTATTAAATTGGACAAAACTTGCATATCAATATTTTATTTCGCAAGGCGGTTCCAAAGGCATTGTACGGGCGAGATACGTCGGGGTTTCAATGATTTCCATACAAAAGAGTACCTAGAAACCGAAGCACTTGCAATAGCTTACCAATGCGCTGTGATTCTAGCCAGCTGTGGCCGGACATTGTACGCGAATCACTGAATTTGCAACTAAAGTCAGGACATACATAATTCTTCGGCACAAGCTCTAAACATTTTTCGTTCTGTATGCGAAAGCGAAAAAAAAATTGACTTAGGGTAGGTATAAATTAACGTTAAAAATGATTTAGGTAACTTGATCTGGAGAAATGTCAAGAAGTTCGGAATGACCTTAGACTTAGATAATCCTAACTGAGGTCGCTAACTTGCGTAGTTTATAATAATATAAAAAAGTTTCTCGAAGTAGTTGATTGAATCTCTAATAATAAATTTTTTCATGGGCATTTTTAAAATTGGTTTTACATAAAAGTAATCTGGTCTCCAGAGCCGCAGAGACGGCTAGAACATTGTCCTAAAAAAACACTTGTAAATGAACGAACGGGACCCTTTTACATCGCACAGAGCGGTTTTTAGGCTACAGGGGGATTATCTAGTTAAATCATTTTCGTTCCAGTAATTTGTGCCCTTATATTGAGCCGGAGATTACAATGAAAGCAGATTAAAGCGTCCCGTACGGCGCAACAGCCATTTGTCGAAACGACTGCATTTTGACTGAAATTCGTTATACTTTTCCAATAATCGGAATCAATCTGAATTGGCTTGCAAATTATTCATCACACAGATGCAGTTGCGATTTAACAATTGAAAAATATTGCGTGATTGTTTGTATGCCATAAAATATCGCCGTTGTTTTGTTTGAATATTTAACGTATTTTATTGTGTTGAGTTTTAATAGAAAGTTATTATTTATTGAACTCTAAAACAATCAATGCCGTTTAGATTGTAGAATAAATAGAGCGTGGAGAGAATAGACGACTCCATCACTCTTTTTCAATTGAACATATTCAAGCAGATAGTGCATGTGTACATCACACAAATTCTAGTCAAATAAGACTTGCTACTTTAGCGGCGTAGCATTACTGACTTGAGCTACGGTTGCGTGGCCGTAGCACAGTACCGCGTAGCAGTGCTACGCATTTTAAGGTTTGTTTGATTATAATATATAATACCATTGCCTATATTAAATATTTACGTGGAAGTAAAGACCAACAAACTTTCACAAAAATACGCTGCTCGATTGTTCTGTTGTAATGTTTAATGCATACATACTGGATTCCCTAATAGACAAAGCACAAGTAACGTTATATTGTCAAAACTTCGACTATTTTATGTGTACAATAAAAAATGTGTTACTATTATAAATATTACAACGAATAAACATTTCAAAAGTAGGTTAAAAGCATCGTCTAAGTTAAGGGTTGTTAATTGGACTTAGCTTCTAAAAGATCGATTTAATGCCAGTTAAGACTTTTCAAACAACAAAAATATCAATTCTTTTGACGAAACTGAATAAGTTGGACTAAGCTGATTAGATAAGTCTGAGTAGCTATGGAATCAAAAAGTGTTTTTAATTTATTTTTCTTCTTATATAAACTTCTTAAATACTTAGTATTTTTTTCTTAACTCGTAATGATTCGCTTTTTTTCTTATCCTACGAAAGTAGAACATTTGGCGTTTAGAAATTAAACTTTTGTTACTAGCTATGACGACGTAGTAAGCCATATTGCAATATTTTCGTAAGTAGTATAATAAGTCCTATATTTTTCAAATGTATTTATAGCTTCTGTAATTGCTTTTCTATGTAAACGCACAGTTAATTTATCGATAAATACGGTTACAGAGGTAACAAAGTTGTACCGAGGTTCAAAACACATTTGTATAAGCAGATTCAACCAAAATACCTACTTAATTTAAATTACATCTTTACACCCCAATCCACTCCTATTTTTAGCGCTTTATTTCCTAACTAGAGCCATGAATTAAATTACCTAAAATTAATCTACACATTTGAATAGGTTTCCTGAATAATCAAGTTTAAACTCAGTGATTTTCAGCCTGTTTATTAAAATAGGTTCCAGTCGAGTGGCCGCGCCCGCGAACCAGCTTAGAAGGAATTATTGGAACCTGTTTGTTTCAGCCGGTTGTGCCTCGAATTTAAGGTTCGTGTTTAGGGTAAGTATTCATTAATGTCTTGCTACGAAGCGGACAGTTATGTTCGGTTAAGCAACAATTTTTATTAACATGTTTTATGTTTACAATAGCACCTCTCTAAGCTCTTTTCTCCGCGAACGACGTGTGAGAAAACTAAGGAAATTAGGTTAAAATTAAAACTATGCGTCTTGTATCTAACTTATACCTAAAAATATGCTAACTGGCTACAAAACGTTCCGTGTGCTTTGCCTACCTCATCTGGAAACACAGGCGTAAATTATGTATGCACATTCGAATCAATTTATGCCTGTGACCCACCACAGCATCTAGTACCAACTTACAGTTAGGCCCTTCTCACATAAAGCTACCTACTCAAAAATGACGGAAATGTTTAATCATTACAATTGTTACTATTTAAGCCTTTGTCTAACTTAGTACGCACTAATAATAACACCATTGACGACCAAGTGTGATGAAAAAAATAGAAATTTTATTATCAATGCAATAAATAACTTAAAACTCAGACTCAAACTCAAACCATTTATTGCAAAATGTTGTTCATTAAGATGTTACAAAAATGCCTACAAAGGCCGCATCAACATTTACCCTGTAAGGACATAGTAATTTTAAAACTTATAGCTAATACTTAATACTATTTCTATTTTATAAAATATCAATATTTATACTTAATAAAACATTTACTATACAATATTCTGAACACAAACGATGCCTTGGGTTTACTTAAGAATGTACGTGTATGTAATGTTACGTTAGAAAATAAACAGAATATAATGTAATGTTTTCCCAATAACTAAGGCGCAAAATTTTTCAGCAAAAGTAAAACTGCCTGTTTGTTTCTCATAGTAAGTAGATCCAAATACCAGGTTTACATGAATATTCCGCAAATTCCTGGAATCCGTTCTCTTGATAAACGTTAACCTTGTTACATATTTTCAAGTAGATTTCTAATAAATAAAACAATCTTTCACCTCAGAGTATTTTGCGAATTTATCCAATTTAAAATTAGGTTACCTGCACGAGTACTCGTACATCACGTCATATTCCCAAAAGGGTAGGAAAATGACACGGAACTTTACATAGGCAAAACCGTGACTATTTTACGTTTCATAGACAATTTTTGCATATTTTTTACATCATACATTACATAATTATTATCACGCGTGTAATCCCAAGAGGGTTAGGCAGAGCACATGAATTCAAAAATCCAGTGCCACGTTTAGCAATGTCAGGGTAACCAGGTGGTTAAACGTGATATTGCAGTGACAGGTCGCTAGACCATCGCCCACAATACACTAACCTTTTCCCAGAGTCGACTCTTACGACACCCACGGGAAGAAAGGGGGAGGTACTATTCTAACCCGGCACCACGCGGGCTAGCATATTTTTTAGGTTTTTAGTTTACAGGTATGATAGTGATGATTGCCAACTTGTCACTAGAACATACTTATAACTTAACCTATTTATTTAGTCGGCTCTTACAATATTCACGGAAGAAAAGGAGAGGTGTTATTGTGGAAAAGTTTGACTGCCCAATGTTCATGTATTGGGCCGGGCAGATCAACGAGGTGGCCCAGCTGAAAGTAAATACATCAATCTTTTGTTTTTGTTTATTTATTTGTTTTAGTGCTTCGGCTATCGGAAAACCCACATAGGAAATCTTGGTCAACAATTTCAAGTTAAGCTTTTTTGGGCATTCCCTACATCATATCAAAAATTCAGCTTTCTCGGTTCATTTGCATTTCAAAATGTATATAATTCCTGTATTATATGTAATCTTTGTGTTCTGAAATAAAAAGATTTATCTTATTTTATTTTTAATCCGACACCACTTGTGCACTGCCTACTCATAATATTCGCACCTTGAGAATCAAAACGTCACTATACGAAATTTGTCACTTTTGAGTTATCAATGCCATCTAGCTATGGAAGCCGAAAA
>BHDV01065370.1:209073-266361 GCA_005406045.1 Adoxophyes honmai
CAAATTATTTTTCAGATTTTTAAACCTTTCTAGTGAAAAAATGCGTTTTTTGGATAATGACGTTTTGATTTTCAAGGTGCGATTATAATGATTAATGTAATAAAAAATGTGATAAAGTAATTAAAGTGAGTACAGTACCTACGCAAGCGCTGATCTTGAATATGTTAATGTCGAATAACATGACTATTTCACATTTCGTAGTAAATTTCTAGCATTTGAAAATAGGTACATAGGAACAATACAGTTACATAGTAAATACATAGGTGCATTCGTACATACTTGTAGCATTTTTTTAGGTTTTAAGTTGGCAGGTATGGTAGTGAGAGTGACTCATACCTTGAGAATAATGTTTGAAAAATAAACTTTTTACTTGTTATCATTTTCAGGAACAAATGAAAATGTGCAGTAGGTACGCTCAAATAGGTGACTCATTCACTCCTTTCAGGTCAGCTCTTATAAAGTTTTCTACATTAATTGTAATACCGAGTAACTAGGTCTACACTATATAACAATTTCAATAAAATTCCTTACCTGTCATAGTCGTCAAGGCCTACGCTGTTAAATTACAACCATAAGTTTAACTACAAACTCTCACTAATCAACACCAGGAAACCCAAGCTTACACTAATTGCTATAGCTTAATTCATCCAGGGTATTTGCTGTAAGCCGCAAATTAAGGTAAAACACTCTTGCTCCTGTATTTAATCCAACGCTGTTAAATTCGCGAATTTCTATACAACGCAACTGCGTCAGATTCTATTAGCTTCTAGAGGCTCCTGGGACTCTTATATTTGCAAGATAAAGTAAGAATACCGGCGCGAAGTTTATCATATTTGTTAAGAATAATTTTCTTTAGGATCTTCGGAAAATTCAGTATTACATTCTATTTTCAATAAGGACTTTTACTTAGTAAGTGTATCGTCTGCGGACGTATCGTATTTGCACTTTACTTATGCTACCAATATCATTAGATACAATACATAAGCAGGTGCGGTCAGAATCTGTGTTTACCATAGAACTAGCGACAGTAGCAACCCAGCTCAGCGTTTCACGGGAACAATGCTGATTTGTCTATATTATAGACTCTATAACGTGTTTACAGAATTTACGACATCACTTCGGAAACCTCTAAAATTATCAGCGTTTCTCTACTAAATTATGCATTTATCATACGAACAAACGTTCCTCTTGAATCACACTAAGTATTTATCAAATAAAGATCGCATCAAAATCCATTGCGTAGTTTTAAAGATTGAAGCATAGTGATTCGACTATGTACAGTCAGCGTCTGATACATGGTTACACTTTGGTACTTTGTCACTGTGATCGCAGTGACAATTTCATGCGAGAGTTCAAATATGAGGTTAATTGGAAAAGGTACTAAAGTGTATACATGTATCAGACGCTGACTGTACATAGGGACAAACAGTGAGAAGCGACTTTGTTTTAAACTATGTTTGTAGTGATGATGATAAAGTACTAAAGGGTTAGAAACAACTTGGTCCATTACGACGGCCGGATAGCCCAGCGGTTAGAGAACCTGACTGTAAAGCTTAAGGTCCCGGGTTCGATTCCCGGTCGGGGCAGATGTTTGTATGATGAATACGAATATATGTCTGCTTTCGAGTCTTGGATGTTTATCTATATATAAGTAAGTTTATCCGTTGTCTAGTACCCATAACACAGGCATTAAATTGCCTACTTTGGGACTAGGTGATTGGTGTAAAATATATTGTCCAGTGATATTTATATTTTATTTATATTTATTTATTACACCAAACCCACTTTTTTCCTATGAAAAATGTATTTAAGAGGAAATGGAGCGGTCACATTTTGTATGGAAAGAAAGAAAGAAAGAAAGAAAGAAAGACATTTATTGACAACAATTTGACACAGACATAATAATGAACTTATCTAAAATACATAAATTATCCTAAATAAATAAATAATAATAACTTAAAAAGGGGAATGCCACTTCCGTGCCAAATAGCGCCAAAAGGGCCGCACTCAGCATAATATTGCGGCAAGCCGCAACGCTGATTTTCAGTGCGACCCCGGAAACTTAAAACTAGAAGAAGAAGAATTGAATTTAAACATTTTGCAGGTAGTTATTAAATTAAAACAATACAAAAAACAGACACACACATGAACGAATACAAAAAGAAATAACATTAACGAGGGTAGGTTTAGAGGGTAACTTGGTAGGGGCGGTCGGTTAAAAGACCGCGCTAGACCCGTTCACCCTCATTACCAACAGTTTGTTCAAACTAAGTCTGCTCAAATGATCTTAATATTAAGTGAGTTAACAGTACCCAAGTTACAGTGAAAAATGAAGTGAAGTGTGTGAAGTCACAAATATTGCAGTACATTAGTGTTATGGAAACGTAGTCCCCTGATTCCTCGCTGGATATTACCTGTAGAAGAATGATTTTTTACATCAACAATCTAATGGTATATTAGCATGTTCCTATGTTTTCCTTTTTTTCTTTATTGAATTATGAAAGGAGATATTAACCTTCAAAAACATGAAAAATTGGCAAGTTTTTTCCGTTGTGTTCAAACCTCTAGAAACCAATTTTAACACAATTATATCAAAATGTAAGAACATAGAAACACAGTTATGACATTTCTTAAAAATTTGATGAAAAAACATATTTAATCGGTTAAGTTTTGGAGAAGAAATCAGGGGACTACGAAACGTTGTTTTTGAATAATTTTCATAGGTATTTTCGGTCCGAGCTGTAGTTGTTCTTATCGCACTCGACGTCGTCTGGGCAGGTCACGGCGCGACAGCAAGAGATTTAGCAAATACCTATTTTTCAATTTCATCGACCGGCATATTTCCTCTTAACTACTCTCTAGTAAAGAATGGCTTTTTCTAAGACTTATTAGGGATACTTTCGTTGAATCAACCCGCAATGGAGGAAGAGGGAATGGTAATCCAGCCAATTGGATTACCAAAACATGGCCTAAATAAAAATTCAAACTAAAATAGTAATTATAGCACGGACCGGTTATCGCAATAACGGATAACTACGACTATTGGAAAAGATGGAAAAAAAAACTTAACTATCAGATCTGAAACGGTTATTGTATCTACCTAATTAACCCGACCGATTTTAGTAACATTAGGCAGTGAGGAAATTTTAGTGTACCTTTGAGTATCACCATTTTACGTTCATTTTGTGAAGGTCTTTTAATAAGATTTTCAGTATATATAAAGGCAAGAGCTCATAATTAATTGGGTACGAACCTGCTTCATTATTTTACGACATGCAATTTCTGAATTAGATCAACAAGGAAACAAACGTATATTTTGTCAATCCAAAGAGTCAATTCAGATCATGGGAGGTTTAAGACATAGCCCCTACCTAAGCCTACGGGTTACTCTTACCAGGAAGAATGTTTGTCCCATCAAATTGAGATAACAAGATGTACAAGTTAATCTCCAAGCAGAACGGAAACCTCTCGACCCTTGTCACAAAACAAAAATCAGAGGAAGACCTTTCATTTAAATTGCGTGATTACACGAGATAGCATATCAATTTATCTACCGGTCTCAGGTGTAGGTCCAAGGTTTTTACATCGGGACCCGCTTACGTGCGTATTAGGGTACGTGAGTCCACACAAATGTAAGCAATGTTGGGTCGCTATCTATTAGTGTGTACGGGTGACGTTTCCATTTATCACTGGGCTAAACTAAAGTGCTCCCGCTGCAACAAAAAGGATATTTTTTAAGATTGTGATAACTTCTTTGCATTCGTAATCTTTGTTAGGTCACGTCAAAGCCACAAACAAATAAAGCAAAATATGTATGGCTATGGTGTCAGATTGAGAATAGCACCTCTCCATTTTTTTCCGTGGATGTCTTATGAGACGACTAAGGAAACAGGATAGGGTATTATACTGTAGGTAGGCGACAGGCTAGCAACTTGTCACTATTATATACCTCAAATTACAACCTAACACCATGCTAGAAGTAGCTACGAATCGTGACATATAGTTAGCCATGGTTTTGTCTATGTAGTAGCGTTCCATGAGCTCTGTCTACCCCATTTGGGAATACAGGCGTGATATATGTAAGTATATTGTACAGTCAGCGTCTGATACATGGTTACACTTTGGTACTTTGTCACTGTGATCGCAGTGACAATTTCATGCGAGAGTTCAAATATGAGGTTAATTAGAAAAGGTACTAAAGTGTATACATGTATCAGACGCTGACTGTACTTACGCGTTGCCAAGACGTCAAAATATCTATAGGTACACCTTTATACCACTACGAATACTTGGTGAACATATATTAGACGCTATAACCTTACCCATTAAAAATAGGTAAAGAATTGATATAAGAAACCAACAGATAGAGAGTAGCTACCTGCACAAGGAAAGCTTCAGCAATTTAACAAGTTTCATTGGCTATCCTTAAACCAATTGTTTCCTGATTTTATAGAATAGTTCTGCTATAATCGCTGTATCTACGGACTAATATAAAACTGAGCGTACTTACTTATACAGCCGCACATCTCCAGGCGTCTGGATCCCACGGGCTCTGGTGACCTTGATAACTTGATAAGGTTTGTTTTGACCCGGGGTTCCGTTGCTTCCGTCACATTAATTTTTTGTTGTGCGTATTAAGAAATGGTGCATAAAAACCTGCAAACCTTCCATGGGTAGCTAATCTAATAACAGTGATAACTAGCTGTGCAATTTTTTTTAAGTAGGTACCTGTTACAACATTGTAATTAACTTACTTTTTAATAAAATAGTTTTTGACTATTTTAATCGGTTCTTTTTGATAATTTAGTAGGTATTGAATTGTTTCCTATTCGAGAATAAAAAAACTGTAAAACCATGCTAATAAAAAAATACTAGTTAAGATTTTGATACAATCACATTAAAAATTAACTAAGTAAGTCCGACGGCAAAACATTTATTCAAATTTAGTCGCATTTCATGTAGTTTGACAGCCTTGGAATTATTCCTTCGGCAACAAGTAAGTTTAGTAAGTATTATTATTATTCCTTCATCGTAAACATGTAACACTGGTAAATGTAGACTGGCAAATCTGCTAAACGTCTAGAAATTATAAGCTATTACCCTTCTGGCGATTATTGATTGCCTTTGAACACAAAGTTTTACCCTTTGACTTGGTCGAGGTATTATGGCGTCTAGATAAGCTGAAGACTGAAAGCGGGTAGTTTTGTAAAAATAAAATAGGTGCTAACATTTTTTCACATTTTTATTCATTCTTTTATGTAATCATCAGAGTTGTACAACTAAATAATCACAGTTGAAACAATCATAACTAGGTATCGATTATGTCTAAAATAAAATTTAAGTGCGCCGGCGACGGTGGCGGCGCAGCGCCTTGTACTGGCGTGCTCCGTTGTCTGTGTTCGTAGGTACTATATGTGCTTATTGCTATAAATAGTGATAGTCACTACGTAATTACAGGGTTCAGTAGTATCTAAATATTCTGAAAAGTTGGAACTCTTTGAACGCCCATGATCACAAACGCGGCTGAGAGTCGTACTTGTTCTTTCGGGTTCGGCAGGCACTTATTGCATGGCCGGCGGATCTACGAGCGCTTTTCATCATAGAATTTGCTCGGGAAACCGCCAGTTTCACACGTATACACGTCTGAAGCCGAACACAAATGGATGCCATAAAAGAGCCAGTTCACAGTACCATACGATGTGTAACAGCTCTAGGATGAAATCATGTGTCGATTAGTCGGGTGGGTTGACAAAGGGAATATTTGTCTTTGACGTTCAAAGAGCTCTTGAATTTGACGTTCGGAATACACAGATCACTAGCTCAGCTCGCCACAGTCTCGCTTCAATTCTGTGGAATGGATCATGTTCTCCAACAAAGACATTAAAGTAATCACAACAGCTCATACCTACTGGTTGTGTCTTTGCATTCGTTGTTATAGTGGTAGCGTAACAAAAGCTACAGTTATTAGTGAATGCAGTCCAACTTTAGAGCGACAAGACTGGTGAAAAACCGCGGCAAACGAGACTGCGGCACGTGCTAGTTGTAGTATTACTCTTACTGATACCAGTACAGCGAGCGCAGCTGTTACTCACGACGCATAAATTGCGACTGCCAGTAGTAGCCGCGTGCGAGTGCACGAAATTACTAACTATACCGACCGCAGCGCTCGCCGACTGTTCAAGCTTAGTTCACATGATTACTAGTTGATTAAGTTTCAAGCGCGTGAACCATCCGTCCGTATCACTTTAAAATATCAAGGAATAACTATCGCTTTACCAGATGTGCCTGATCCAAACCGGCCTTAATATAAAATGTATCGTTTTCGTAAATGTTTTGGAAGACTATGACGGTGGCTGAAATGCTCGAATATTTATTTCAGTGCTGAGATTACGGGAATTCTTAAACAAGCAATCATCTGGACTAAGCTTAATGAGAAAGTAAAAAATAAATACACAGAAGGCAGTAGGTAGAGCCTGCAGAGGGGGAGGCGGCGGCCGGCGGCGCCGCGGACAACTTAACTCATCGTCCTGTTAATAAACAGTTCCAAAAGCTTATAATATAATATTGTATAAGGCTGAAATACAAAAACGGACTGAAAACACTATTATAATTCGTTCATTATGTATGATTACTGGCAGTGTAATGATATTAATAAAACTTAATAAAAACATGATGTAGCTCGGATTATTAAACTATATTTTAAGTAGGTATTCTTACATGAATAATAATTAACGAGAATTGCTTTAGTATTATGTTGTAGAATGATATCTAGAAGTGTATCGAGTGCAAACTATAGGGTGGCCTTACAGTAAGGTATTCGAAGTCTATAATTAAATAACCGAATCTACAAAATCTTAGGCTTTCAAACGCATAATAAAATCAGTCATTTTAACACAATTCAGTATATTCTAAAATGTACACTGATCGTTATTCGATGTCGAAGTGAGACAGTCTATGGAAACATTATTCGGTAGATATATTAATTTACTATAAATTCTTAAAAATTAATTTATAAATTAGTGACTTCTAACGGTTCCCAACAACTATCTCACGTCAAAATCGTTAGAATAGAATTCTAGCACAACACTCTTAATAAGTTATTGATATTTTCCTAGGTGCGACTAAATTTATTTATGTAAATATATACGAATAAATAAAGTGCAAACACTTAACGCTACCGTCATCAGCTGCGTCCGTAATGCTAAAAAATTGGCACAATCCCATTCATGCTCGCGCCGGCCCCGCGGCGCCCGCGCGCCCTCGGCCCGGGCGTGCGCGCTCGCAGCGGACCAGGCGCCGGCAGCACGCCCCGTGCGGGCCAGGCGCCGGCTGCACGCCCCGTGCGGGCGCCCCGCACGCGCGCCGCGGGGCCGCCGACAGACGCACGCACCCGCACACAGCACGCGTCCTCTCGCACCCGCACGCACGCACACAACCATCTCAAGTCTATATGCAGCCACGCATGCACGCAACGGAAAACTCTTCACGAGCCCTGACTATTATTTATTCGTTACCTACATTTCCAGATAACCTATATTTCTAATACTACACGGAGACGTTAGGAAAGGAACACCATAGTTACTGTACAGTTTCATTTTTTTCTTAAAACTATAGTAGAATTACAATTAGTTCCATATTTGCTAAGATATTCAGGGGTAGTCGCGTAACATTATATTTATGTACATCCCCTCGTGAATATTCCACTGTCGAATGAGCATTACAAACTCAACGGTCCGAATGGACACTTTCATCTAATTCAATCACTATTATAAAATATAACATATTCTTTTATTATTCAAATGATGTTATGCGGAAGGGCCATATTATTAAGTGGTATCACGTAAAGCTGTGGACTTACAAAATACTCGTATAAATTATTCACATGTATATAGCACACTATCTACAAACACCCACGACCCAGGTTCACGCCTGGCCCTCCCGCACAAATCCGCTTACCGCAATAACTTCCAATAAAATACTGACTCATAGTATGGCTAACTCGAATAAAAACTTATGTATCAAATATTTGGTGAAGATACGTTTACATTTTATAAAAAATGTCGCAATTAAATATCTAAAACGAGTACTTAAGTTACGTTGACTACAAATAAAGTTGTATAAAATTGATAAGAGTAATTAAGTCCGAGCGAGAGGTTGCGGGTTGTCCCGCGCGTATATGTACAGGTCGCGGGGAGCGGCTCAGCGGGGCGGGAGACAATTGACTAACGGGGCGGCGCGCGCGGCGCCTACAGCTGCTCGTCCATGTCGGGCCCGTACATGTCGGCCAGCTTGTCGAAGCGCGGGCCCCACGCGCCCAGGTAGTCGTACTCGTGCGTGTCGTCGTCGGTGCCTGCTGGACACAGTTTCGCGTCACGGTCACAATAATAACAAGCATACACGTGGTGGACCAAGAAGGAAGCGTTTAACTTAATTTCTCCTAAGGATCACGATAGGTTAGGACTAACAATATAGTTACTTGCTGCTTATTTTGGTCAGCATAGCAAAAACAAATGGGAAAAAATTAAATCATGGTCACCCTGCTGTTGTTTTAAATCTTTGACACGTTTATTTATGTTGACTTGCAGTGACAATATTACTCATAAATTATTAAAAGTGTTCTAATGAGCCAGTTACTTTTTAAAAAGTTTTTATTGGAAATATACCCAGCTAACATCACAGACGTTTACCGAGTCACAAGAAATGTTTGGGATCACTACCCCAAAATCACCAGTTTAAGTTAGTGTTTTTCCTTTTGGTGACGCGACCCTCAAAGGAAATTAAAAAAGTTCGCGACACCCACTATATCCACGGTTCAAGGCTGAATTATCCATTTTCGAAGAGTATTATTTTTGCAAAATATGTGTAAGATATTTCAGCTCCCTAAGAGCCCCCTCTACTATCCGATGTTTAGAATCAGGATTACAAATATGTAGCTGGAAGCTTGAACAAAGAAACCCTTGTTTTTGCAGAAGCTTCTGGACCGCAGAGGTCGCGACTAACATTGAAGAAAAACAATGATTTCATTTATGTCTACAAAAGATGTCAGATCACAGACCGCCAATATTTAAGCAGTTCTAGAACCGTAAACCATTATCTGAATCAATAATTGGCGCAGCTGACTGATCGGGATCTTGCTCGTTCATTGCTTTAAACATAAATAGATACACCTAATCAACCGAATATCGGTATGTTATCTAGTTTCAATTTTCAAATCAAAAACATCATCTGATTCCTTACAGGCTCGTTTGGAATTTTGGATTTTACTTGAGCCAAATCATTACACAGTCAAATAGGCGGCTGGCGCTATAACTTATTTTATTCAGAGCGTATTTCTATAGTAAAAAGGTTTACGTAAATCAGTCTCTCGGCTCTCATTAGCTAGAATCTATGCCCACTCGACTATATTGAACCACGTCAGAACCGAGCGATCATAATTCCATAACTAGCGAATACTAACTGGCGTACCGACATCTGTAGTTTGTAAAATTTTGTGTAGCATTTATGTACATGTCAAAGTTTATACAATGAGGGTTGTATATTGGTGACTTGGTGAAATGGGGAACGGGCAAAGCCAACTTTACTGTTCACGGTCCGCATGCAGGGCCATTCATGACAGCCGTAGCACCTTGTAGTACTACAGCATTTAGTACGCTGTGTGGACGGAGTTGCTGATAGCTTTGTCACAAACCGGTTCTCAATCAAATGTAACGTTTTCTAATAAAATCATTGGCCCTATAATGCAATTAGGTACTTATTGATCTTCCCAATAGCTTCTAAGCCCTCAAATAACGAATGGTCTGTCGAAAACATTGAGGATATAACCTATAGAGAAACAATGTTCGCAACCCCGGTCCGCAAATGTTTGTTTATTTCAATATACTAACGTGTAGTGTCACTGTCACAGAAACTGTATGGAGCCAACAACAGATCTGCGTGCAACTCCTCATATTTCTAGATGTAAATTAATATACTTGCGTAATGACGTACTGTTCCATTCGTTGGTGTGGTAAAAACGGCAAAAATTCAAATTTGAAAACAGACGGTGTTACATTTAACCGGTAATTAACAGTAAACATGCATTTTTCAATTTATATTCATTTTAGTGCAGCTCAAGTTAACTGGTCATTCAAAATGACACATAATTATGCATCTCACTTTCACCTAGGTGTCATCCCATTACTTCATCTCATTCTGTCAATACACAGTGTAACTAGAGTTGCGCTGTTAATAATCAAATGATGTATCGATATTTAAAAGTATTTCGTATTTTACGGTGCCGAATTAAATAAATGTTAACATAACATAAAATCTCGCCTTTGTTCCCAAATGGGGTAGGCAAAACACACGAAACGTGAAATAGACATATCCATGATTATGACTATTTCATACTTCGCAGCCACTTTTAGCATCATTTTGGGCCAATCAATCAATCAAATCAATTTTCGAGGTTCGTGTTGAGGGGCCGAAGTCTTCCACTGCTAACAATTACAGTCCTGTGTCCCCGCGGGTTTTATTTAGAAAAAAACTGCTTTTTTGTATTTTTCAATAACAATCATTTTTGTAAAGTTTTGATTGTATTCACTTAAATTAAATTAGCTGTAATCCGCTGTGATTGAAAGTAGGTTTATTTTAGATTCATTTAACGAAACAGTTCACTGTTTACAGTAGGTAACCTTGATAAAAAAAATCGTTTTTTTTAATTTTTTTGACAGTTTTATTTTATTATCTCGGTCCAGATTAGCATTTTTTTTTTCAATAAACCAAAAGATGACTGCATTGGTAAGGAATTAAATTTGTTGGTGAATTTTATAATCTTTTATTTTAAAAGTGGTTTACATTTCATTTATAATTGTACAAGAGCGATATTAATATTGAACGATGAGTGCGAAGACAGAGAGGTGAGCTTGTTTTAAAAATTGCGTTCCAGGACAATTAGTAAAAAATTACTATTATCGATATCGATATTATCGATACATTTGTAAACTTGCCCAACTCTAGTGTGGCGCGCGATCTTGGGCCGGCCAATAAGAGCACAGCGAGGTCTTCAATTGTTTTGCGGAATAATTTCCGAACAACCAAGATGACATTAGTACTCTATAGGTTCTATCCTCTATGGTCGAAAATAAGGTCGATTACTGAAAGGTCGACTGACTTCGGCGTTGAGTGTTTACAATAAATTACTATACATATGTGCAAATTCACTTTCAGACTTCATTTTCATTTTGATACAACTTAATTTACTGAGAAGTGTGCGTCTAGACAGTCACTGAACGCTTTAATAAGTTTATCACGACAAGCCTAAAACGTCAGTTGATATTTATTATTATTAATTGCAAGTCTCATAGTTGGTCTTGCTTTAAAGTCGAACGTTGGATGTTAGCGAATACAGCTCCCGTAATGGATCCTCGGTAACTTTAGATTTAGACCAAACAGCAGGCAGCTAAAATATTTGAATATTTGACTGTTGTTGGTTATAATCGGATTGTTGTATATCTGTTAATTTAGCTCATAGAATATGGTCCATAAGTTAAAACGAAATAAAAGTATGACACCGCTATAATGCCACTTTGTTGTGTGCCGTGTGGCATTACACTTGGGGCTTTCGGGTTGGCAAGGCACCTGCAATCTGTCAGGACATGTAGTTATCTATGTGCAACAGTGTAGTTCATGTAGCTCCCTTATGGAATAAAGAAACACTTATTTCTAATACTTTGCCCGATGCCTAGGTGTAAAGCGGCAATTAATTACACTGAGTCTCACAATTTCTAAAATAATGTCAATGAGCGTCGTCATTAAAATAGACTGTCAATAGACTTCCGTTGCCTAGTGAAGCCGTTACCATGTTCTTTACACATTTGTTGTCGCCACAGGGAATGGCGAACGACTCAGTATGATTTCCGCTGAAACATCAGCGGTACCTAAATGTGTAGGTAATGTGAGCTCACCAGAAGCGAGGCTGGAGAGCGAGCCGGCGGTGCTGCCGCCGCCCTCGTACGCGTAGTTCCGCAGGTCGTCAAAGGGCGGCGCGTTGGGGTCGCTGTCCGCGCGCCGCTTGTGCTCCTCGATGAACATGCCCACGTTGGTCTCGCCCGGCACCCCCAGCGGCACCCCCACGCCGCCCCCCACTCCGACCCCCACCCCCATAGGCCCCACTCCCAGCCCCACGCCCATCAACGGATCTAATTAAAGCAATCACAATCGAATTATTTATTGGCGGTCACCGAAAAGGAGGCAATATCGAGAGGCTTCTAAAAATTGGCCGTCAAGCGACGCTAAGAGATTGTGATCGTTTCGCAAAGAGCTAATTTTTATAACTTTTTTGTAGGCGCAAATTGAGGATATAATGGAAATTAAAAATGATGAGGGTCGATCGCGCTTTTACAGCTTATGATGTAAGATTATATTGTGCATTTTGTTCATTAAAAGACATTAAATGATCTAAATTTTACGCCAAAAAAACCTTCATCATTTTTAAGGCCTCATTGGCAATTTCTGACTTTACATAAAAATTGCACTCTAATTAAGTAAGGTACAACATTGTGCGATTTATCAAATATAGGTGTTCAGATGTACCTACTAAAATAATTAAGGATAAAGTTACATATTTACGCTGAAGTAACTAAGTATTTAGGTCAGAAACCTGTTGCATAGCATATACTAAAATGTTGACGCTAAAATCGAAGACGCTTGTCAATACACTAGACGGCTAAAAACAGTTTAGTCTGTCTCTATTAAAATATTGTAAACGATTTTTTTCTTATATTTGACCAAAATAATAATAATAATAATAAGAATTCAGTGCTTAAGTTTCGAATGACATCACTATAATTATGGCACAATTTTTACCTAGAAGTGACGTCACAAACCCGCCCCCACTTCATAACCAAACAATTTGTGTCTCATGTTTTTCCATTATCAAAGTGACGGAATAAACAAAACAGATGAGTATGTTCATCAATTGAAGTGTTCCTAGAAATCCCGAGACTGCAAATCTTTCCTACCTATAGCAGATTTTTCCCTAAATAAAGACGTATAATAGAAAATGGAAGACCACGCGGAAACGCACACCATCTCATTTTTATAAATTAAGGTCGGGTGTATAAAAGTGTAGGTTTTTACTTTTCCGACGAGCTAAAGCAAAAAAAGGGGTTCGACTAGCCGTCAGCGTGGGCTTTTGTGACGTACATTTTGCTTATAGGCAGTAACGTACATTACGGACCGCCAGATGACGTCCGTGGAAAAAGCGTTAGAGAGTTTCACTTTCGCCTTTTATACAGAGCTTGTTTATTTAGACTCGATAGGAGTCTCGGTCGGGTGGGATCCGATAAATTCGCGAGAATGGGACATCTATTTTAATGCGTGCAGTAAACTGGCAAAGTAGTAAAGCAACTCACAGGGTAGTTTGGTCGGCGCGTGATCGGGCAGCGGGCCGCCTATCGGTATTTGGAGAGGCGTGATGTCGAAGGCGGTCATGTCGTCTTCGCCGCCTCCCTCGTCGTCGTAGTTTATGATGTTCTCTCGCACGTCGTCGTCGGGCCCCGGGTACTTGATGTGCGCCTCGCGCCGCCGGTTGTACACCACGAACACCAGCACCAGGACTAAACCACACAAACAACGGCATCAGAGCAAGATCCGACAAAGAAAGTCCATAATATACAGCCCGAATGACCAGAACAAATATTTTATGAACAACAAACAAAAATATTGTTGCTTAAAGTTTGCTGATGAGCAATGTAAGTAATTACTTTGTAGTTAATCACAACAAGAGATCGTGAATAAATAGCAGAAGCATTTGAAGTTATAAAGAAAAATTATTGAAAAATTTTAAGTTTTTATTTTGTATCGCGAACTTATACTCAACGTCACAGATTGTATACCTACTATGTAACACACCTGATTCAAGTGCATTTTGTTTCATTCCGGCTTATATTGTTGTTACGCCAGAAAACAGGGCGGTTCATTTCAAGATTTAAAAATAAAAAGGCCTCTCTCCTTTTACATTCTAATTTTTGGACGGACGAGGTAAAAGCTGTTAAGAATCCTGGCCTTTAGAAGGCGTAAATAGGTACGCATTGCAGTATCATTTTCATCCTAAATATAAAGATACCTATACAGAATAGAAATGCTAAGCAGCTAGATCCTAATTTGCATCTTTTATAACATCAAATCGGAATAAAAACGGTAGCCCACTTAATGTACCCCGCTAGGTATAATAATGCCGTGTGGTGTCGGGATAGAATAACACCTCTCCATTTCTTCCATGGATGTCGTAAAAGGCGACTAAGCTAGCAACCTGTCACTATTCTACCTCTTCCATCTTTGCAAACCTAAAACTATGCTAGAAGTGGCTGCGAATCGTGATATAGTCATAATAATAGTTTTGTCTATGTCATATATTTGTATATGCTCTGCCTACCCCATTTGGGATCACAGGCGTGATTTTATGTATGTATGTAGGTATAATAATAATGGTTAACAGACGCATACTCATGTTCAATGTTTCACGACCCTCAGTCGATTACCGGAATCCCGATTACGTTAGGATGGACTTATTTAACGGTCATCAATAGATAAAAGGGACGATGCGTCGACACAAAGGACATCACTGCTCATACCTATCTCAATAACAGGAAACAAATCCACTAAATAGAAAATACGGAGAAGACTAATTTTCTGACAATATCTCGCAACAATAACTTCCATTATAAAGTGGGATAGTTTTACCGCTCATTCCGGTCTCGAAGCGGAAGACGTTCCTCGAAAATAGACCAAAATATCTTAAACTAGACCAATCCCGAGCGTTATTGTCATTCGGGTAATAACACAAATTTCAATAGACCACACATTCCCGTGACAAACTTGCGAATAAAACCATTAAGCTTTTTGTCCTTATCTTTCGAGTGCCTCTGTATTTATGATGGCACTCGGTACAGATAATAATCGGCCATTAAGTGGTTATACCGTTACGATATTGGAGCGGTGTTTAGTCATTTCAATTTCCTTCGGATATTGAATAAAGGAGCGTACCCGAAACATAAATTTTCCAATAATGTACCCACGAGTACTTACGCAGCTTCATTGGCTTTTCCGATCTGTGTCTTTGATATAAGTTTACTTCCTTAATTTTAGGATAATTAAAGTAAAATAAATGAAAGCTAATCTAAACATAAATTAACGTAGCATTTTTAAACGTATCTCTTTTTCTTTTGGTAAGTAGGTAGGTACTTAAATACTTACAGCTTCATATTTTGATAGAACAATTAGGTATGTTAATAAATTCTCAAAAATTTTAACAAAGCTAATTTTATAATACCTGCTTATGACAACTAATGAAATTACTGTATTAGATTAATTTGCTTAACACAAAAAGCTACTTCAACTGTGACGTTTCTAAGTATTTGAAATCTACCAACTAATAAATGAGTAGGTAAATGGGCACTTCTCATATTTATTATGCAGTGATAATAGATGATGACAATGACAATGTAAGATAATTTTTATAACAGGGACGTTAAGGAGTTCAGAAGGAACCTGTGGACATGAGAAGTATCCATAAAGAAGTGGGATGAGTCATGATGATATAAGTAGATGCTCGAACCCAAGTTTCAAAATTGTATCGAAACAAGCGTTCTTTAACGTGAATGCATGCTAACTAGTGAATGATAGTGCTTACCCAAAAGCACAAACAAACAGACAATGATAGCTATAATGAAATCTCTGGAGGGCGTGATGAATCCGGAGGCGAGGAGTTCCAGCTCGCAGTCGTGGCCGGTGTAGCCGAGGGCGCAGCGGCAGTCGTAGCGGCGCGCCGGCTCGCGGTCCACGCACGTGCCGCCGTTGCGGCAGGGGTTGCCCGCCAGGCACTCGTCCACGTTCACGCACGTGGCGCCCGCGCGCACCGACCCGCCGGGACACCTGCGCACCTCACCATGTACCCGCCGCCCGCGACGCGCACTGAGCCCCGCGACTAACATGCACTACTCTAGCTAATACGACAGATATATACACAAAATACGTGGTATAATAGATGGATGATAGATAGAGCGTGTATGGAGGTGCGAATGGAGCTGTCTAGTGGAACACGACACGGAGTGCTCACTCATTATAATGAGAAGGCAGACGAGGATGGCCGCGAGCGCGCCCATGCTGAGCTTGAGCGTGCGGCCCTCCTGCACCAGCTCGCAGTTCTCGCCCCAGAACCCTTCGGGGCAGTGGCAGCGGTAGCCGGGCTCGCGGTTCACGCACGAGCCGCCGTTGCGGCACGGGAAGTACAGACACTCGTTCTTGTCTACGCAACCCTTCCCGTCGCTCGACAATACCAACCCTTCACCGCAACTACGTACATAGCATACGATATAGTCAACAACATAAATACACACATAAATACAGACTCCAGACAGTTTCAGGGATAATTTAACATATTAAGCGTCAAGTAGTCCATTAGGTTTTTAACAAAGCGAACCGAAACCAAAACAAATATACATACAAATCAAAATGTAAATTAGTATGCAAATTTTAAATGTGTTAACTTAGAAGATAAGAATGATAAATATTTATTATGCGAAACTCAGTGCGTTCGTACGGTAACGAAAATAATGTTACAAAAGTAAAAACAATATTAAAAGGTATTTTTTATACGGCACGGTTTTAGGGAATAATATTTTAAGGGGACGGCTCCAGTAACCGTTCACAAAAGCACTGAACTGTGCGAAGGCAAGGTTTTATACAATGCCCAGTTGGATATTCGTTTTACATGGTTCAACTCGGGGATCGGACCCGAGGCTGGGCTGGAAAAAGGTAGGTACAGTGTGCCTATTAATGAAACAAACATACAGACATAACGATTATTCCCTGCAGCAAAAATAAAAACTTCGTTGAAACATTGCAAAATACTTACGTGCATTCGTATTCATTCCACAAATCGACGCACACGAAAGGCTCGGTACAATGCACATTGATGCAGGGGCTGTTGGACGGGCAATTACGATCGAGGTTTCTGGCCATAGTCGCCTGCCCCCATTGTGTGCCATTCATCGCCGGCGGCAGTGGTAAATGTTTGCCCTCTAATCTGATGTCATCTAAGCAACCTTTTTGGAAATCTGCGTACACTTCAAACGTTCGGACACCAGTATATTCTGCCTTGCCGCCTGCGTATACGCCTTCTTGCTTGTCTACAAGCAACCATTGATGGCCTTCGAAAGTAAACGTCTCGTTGTATCTTCTGCCTTCACCACCGTCTATTTCTAGGGTGGCCGCACTTCCATATCGACTTACGCGCGCTATGTGCCACTGGCCATCATCTACAGCGACAGAGTTCAGCCACACGTCGCGTTCTTCAGTGCGTAATGAGTTTAGGTTGAATCTAAAGTGTAATCGAGCGTCTTTTACTTCGAGTATGCCGTATTCACGATTGTGTTGATCGCTTACTCTGAACAGTTCACCATGTGGTTCACGAGTTCTAAACCGCAATTGAATCTGCGTACTAAAACGATCAGGTTCAAAGCTTAGAGCAAATTTCACATAGCTCTGTGGTCGGAAACTAGTGGGTGTCGTAGGCAAATTACATGATGGGCCAGTCCAACCAGGTTGGCATTGACATCTAGCTTCAGAAAAGCTGCCAACGCAAGTACCGTGTTCCCAACACCTCGATGTGGTGTCAGCCTGATTACAAATCTCTTCGGTTTGTGGACAGCCGGCAACCGAATTTCTACTAAGGCCTGGGTGAGACAAGTCGTAAAGTTTGCTATTGTGGATTAAGTTTCGAATACATCCATCGAATCCTTTGCCAATCGGCATATATTGCCAATGATAGTGGGTTGGGTCAAAGTGTTCTATATACAAACCACCGATCTGAAGTGGCCCATTTACATTCAAATATTCATTAAATGGAGGAATAGTTCCACTAGCTTGGCATGTCGAATCATCAAATTCTGGCGGTGTGCCATCTTCCATCTCTTGAATATCAGCGGATTTACAAAAATCAACAACCATTCGTACGTTTTCCGTATCCCAGAAAATATCTATTCGATGCCATTCGCCGTCGTCTAAGGTCTTCTTTGTTTTAACTCGAAGTTCCAATGTACCGGAACCAAAATCGATTAGTAATCGGGGGTTGCCTCGTTCTAATTCCAAGGATATGAAATCCGACACCATTATTTCTTCTGCCTCAGGTGGTACGATTGGTCCATTATACAATAGCACGCCCTCAGATTTCCGTGTAACGAATTCGAAGCTTAAATGTGAACTATCACACATTTCCAAAGCTGGATACCAAGCCCAGCCGGTCCCACGGAAACTCCTGGAAGTTTGTTGACATCGCGGTCCAGTGTAACCAGGTGGACATGAGCAAGTTAGGCCATATTTTCCTTCAATACATCTTCCTCCATTGTAACATGGCGAATTACGGCATGTTTCTGCTTGAGTGAAGTTCCTAGCACCACAGGTACACTCTGCAATTACATCGACTCGTACGCCAACCAGGGCCGTCTTATTGGCATTAACCATGTATGGTAAATTACTAATATCCAAAACGTTAGTGCATGATCCTTCACACATTTGGTTTTCGTAGAGACACTCATCTATGCCGACCATAGTGATGTTTATTCCCACTGCTCTTTCGATTTCCTCTCTGTGCATTAGTACAATGCCATTCAGCCGGATTGGTTTATAGTAATGAGCTCCATGAGCCGCAAATCTAATATCAGTTACTGGAGGGTGTTTCTTTCGAAGTTGTACACTGAACACATCAATATTTTCACGTTCGGTATTAAGTAAATCAGCTAGTTTGTCCTTGAATATGTCCAGCTTACTTCGTGAAACGCTTAAAGTTTTATAATTCCATACTCTTATAAAATCTTCATCGGATATGCCCGATATTCGTATTGAACCTGAATTTATAATGGCTTCATGTGATATCTCTTTGACATAAACTGTCACATTTGCAGGAACATCCGTTTGAGTATGTTTTCTATCATACACTTTAAACATTAAATTGTAACGGCCTTCTCTTGTTTTATGTTTCATTTGTATCATTCCAGTCTCTTCATTTAGAGTGAAGTTTGGATGTTCTGTACTTTCCCAGAAGAACTTCTTATCCGGTAGATCCCAATCGTCAAGGTCATAAACATAAACTCGGCCAATTTCAGTGTCAGGTGCTTGTCCTTGATAATTGTACACCAGAATATCCTTTGAACCTGGTTGCATCTTATTATCATTAACGTCGCCGATTACAACTGTTAGCGTACTGGTTCCAGTCATAGCGGGGTTTCCATGATCTTTAATAATGATAGGAATTAAGTACTCTTTCTGTTGTTCTCGATCAAAGGACCGCAGAGAAGATACAATGGCCATGCCGTCACCATTAGCACCCTTTTGGTCTTGTTCAACTTTGAATGATGCTCTAATAATGTCATCCGCTCCTGGGTCAAGTCGGAACTGGAATGGTGGCCCATTGCTTTTAGATCTATCATCATCATCAGTGGCTAATATTTCAGCAACTTTCTTAGGTGTTATATGTTCAGTAAGAACAGGTCTGTAATCTTTCAAGAAGGTAGGAGCGTTATCGTTTATATCTTGCACAATCACAGTTAGCGTTGCAGTAGCCGTTCTAGGGGGTACACCGTCGTCTATAGCTAAGATTTTAACTTGATGTCTAGGAGTATCTTCTCTATCTAATGACCTTTGTATGCTGACTGTTCCTTCTTGGTTTATTGAGAACTGACGCTTTCTGTCAGAAGATCGGTCAATGGCATACGAAACTTTACTTTTACCTCCTTGGTCTGGATCAGTAGCCTTAAATGTTTCTAAACTTTTTCCTACTTCAGCGTTTTCATAAACAGAAACTTCAATATTGGCTCTTTCAAATTGTGGTTTATTGTCATTTATATCTCTAAGTTTAACTACAACCCATGAGTAAGCTACGTGATATTTATCATTATCGTTATCTTCACCTTTATCATTTACTTGGATTCTAAACCTGAAACCATTACTTTGTAATTGGTCTTCATAATCTAGAGGTTGAACTATCTTTAATGAACCTGTGCCATCATTATTTCTGACCATAGTGAATTTATCGGCTCCGTAACCGCTATTTTCAATAACTTTATACTGGAATTTGTTTGTTTCATCTTCGTCATGAACAGTCACAGTAAGAATCGGCATTTCTGGAAGATTCGTGCCATCTGTTTCGTCTACTTCTGTGAACCATTCATCCTTGGTAAACTGCGGTGGCATGTCATTAATATCTTTCACTCGTATAGAGGCAGTACCAGTACCTTTTAACCCCCCTCCATCTGACGCGACTATTTGTATAGAGTAATCTGGCGTTCTCTCTCGATCTAAACAGCATACTGCAGTTTTGATTACACCAGTTTCAGGTTCAATTTCAAATATTGGTGACCCTGTTTCTTCTTCTATGACATTTTTCTCGATTGAGTACCATAATTTCGCATTATTGCTTTCGGCTGGATCGTCGTAATCTATTGCGGTCATTGTCATAACAACCATGCCGGCTGTGCCATTTTCTGTGACATTACCGAAATATACCCCTTGAGGGAAGATTGGCGCATTATCATTAATGTCCTTGAGATTGACTTGCACATCAGCGTATCCCACAAGCCCTTCTCCGCCTTCATCTTGGGCGAACACCGTAAATCTCCACTGCGGCCTTCCGTTTGGTTGATCGCGATCTAGGGGCTGTAATAAAAAGGTAGTATTTAGACACACATTTGAAACAAATAGCAGCAAACTGATATAATGTGTTTTCAAATTGCACGGAAGTTATGTAAACAATGTTTATTATTCTGCAGAGATTCTAGGTTTCTCGTTGGAGAAATATTGGTGCCCCTGTTATGACACAAACGGAACGCTATAAACGTTTGTTTGTAATGTGCATGCAAAGCACGTGTCGACCTGCTGTTCGGTTATCGCTGCTCCAGACCACCTACATGCTCCCACATGGAAAATATTGCTTGAAATAATCCCCCCAGTTACCGTTACAGGAGAAATTTAAACAATTCGTGCAAAATACTAACTTTCAAAACAAATATTTCTCCAGTGGTCCGGTTGATGTCAAACTTGCTGTTAGCGGGGTTGTCGGGATCGATTCCCTGACCGGTGAGAAAATAAACGATGTTCTGCTGCCGATCTTTATCGCCGTCGGTAGCCGTCACCTGTTATGATAAAGATATTGTCTTAGAATTTTGTACAGGGTGAACGATAGACTGCGATAAAATGTTAGCTATCTACTAAAATATAGCTGCAGAAAAGGTAAGGTATCAATTTCGCATGGAAGTTTGACCCAGGCAGGTACTTTTGTTGTTTACTTACCTTTGGCTATACAAACATTACCAACAATCACAAGATAGATAAGTACAACAAAACCGGCAAACATATTTATTGTTCCACAGAAACTTGAACTTTGATTATCGAATCATATAGTACCAAATAGTTAAGAAAGTTCTGTTTTGCAAGAAGGGAAATGTCCCCGGGCGCCTGAAAGGACGTACCTACTCATTTATTGATTTACTTCTTTGATAACACAAACACATTTCGCTTACATTCAAAACAAACTGAAGGGAAAAACACACTCATAAGCAACTCCAGACCTTACCCCGAGACAAGTGGTGTGCAGGTATATTTATTTACTGTAAGTTGGAAAGTCTACGGTGACGTTATGTTCACATAAGCCTTTAAATATTAATTTAACGAAAGGCTTCCAGGAACTTAGTGAATGTTGTTTATGGCAGTGATAATTGGCTTCTACGGTGTTAACTACCGGCTATTTACATGAGAGTGTTGCCGCAAAACTGACGCAAGGCGGCCGGAATATGAATTACCACTCGGGTAGCGGAAGTTCCACAAAGTTATGAACCAGCCAACACCCCAGATTGTTCGCACCGGCGGCGCTGCGCAGCGACGACGGAAGGACCATAAACTTTCATATTTTAAAAATTCTTTCAAAGGCACCGTATAAGTTTTAGTATACAGTATTTAAAGACGGCAGGCGATGAAAGCATTTTATTAATACTTGTTACTTTAATTTGACACATTGTTTATAGCGTCTGAGTAAAACATAGCATATTATAACATCATATTCCCAGTGGATATAGAAATTAGAACTAATGACGGTAACATAATCATGACTGTTTATGCCTTTTAAGACCAGACCCAAAATTGTTCCGACAGTAGTTTTGTTAAGCGGTCTGCAGTAGGGAAAGGAATTAGTGTAGAATATTAGGTGCTTTAAGGGAGTAAAGCGAGGGGCACATAATTATATGTAGGTTTCTAAATGATGATTAGGATTGGCAGATGCTCGAGTACGTACGTAATGGAGACACTGCTCAGTCGAAAATTGCCATAGGCCTGGCTGAAGAGAAATGAAGAGGGTCGACGTTTGCGTAATTACTCGGATCATTTGCGAATCTCGCTCCAATTATAAAAAAAGCTTGTCACTACAAGCGGCGACATCGAGGGCTTTACTCTCTTTGTAAAGGGACGTTTCTCTTGATTGAGTGTAAAAGCCAAGTAAGGATAATATCTACCAAATGCTTGCAGAGAAAAGGGACAGGAATAAATGAAATAGGCGTGTTTTCTAAATTAAATTGGGGCAACATCAGCACAAAAGTCACTCTACGTAGTATTATTAGCTCTGATTCAATGAGAAAGGAACAATGGCCACATGCTGTTGTATTGTTATTTTATAAGTGTTCTTTTTCAATGCGCCCGAAGGAATAGTATGAAGGCAATCAACCGAAATTAATAAGGTTTAGATCCTTTGCGACACAACTTCATTCAATGTACAGCTATTTAACTATCTCGTAATACTATTGGATAAACTTTTAGCCCGTTGATTCACTTTTTTCTACAACTGTGCAACAACTGGCTAAAAGCTTATACAATATTGCTACAGGATAATTGAAAAGCAATAAATTGAATGGAATTATGCTCTAAGGAATCAAAGCCTTAGTAATTCCGCTTGGCTGTGTTCAAGCTATTCCTACAGAGGCAGAGAACACTAATAAATGAACAATACAAAAGGATGAAACCATCCATTTGATCTAATAATTCAACGTGTATAAAATTCACTAAATTATTACATCCTACACATATTTTAGTTCCCCCGTTGTTTACTAAGCGGAAAGTAAGAAAGAACAATAAAAAAGACAATCCAAGGAGGAGGTTTACCTATCCCTTTCCTTGTAAATTACCTGCCACGTAAAGACTGCTATCATTTCACGGACTCATTTAAATACCTGGGTTTAAATTTAGAATACGTTACGTTAAACAAAGCCCGAGTTTCTGTGACTGACTCTACATAAATGATGCCTCATTTGTTTCACCTTTATAATATTATGCGGGGTGAAATTTGCACAAGTAGATAAAACCTACGAACCCCGTGTAGGGTTTTAACGAGAGAAAATAGTGTATTTATCTGCCAAGTAGAGGATGTTTTACGTGATTATTTGCAGCAAACAATAAACACATTTTCTCTCGTGGTATTAAAATTACACTAAAATAAAAATAAGTAGGTACACTTACCTACATTTAACTTGCCATGTAAAAATAGAATACTTAAGCTAGTAAAATTAGACATGCAAAACGCACACCATAAAGCCAATATTAGTGCAAAAATTTCAAACTAGGTACATGTATTTAAAACAAATGTCTAAATATTTACCAATACCTGTCGTCAAACAAAATAAACTTCATTATTTCTAATTAATAATTTCATCTAATTTGTGTTTTTCGTTGTTAAGAATCACCACGAGATAAATTACAAACAAAATCAGTAAAATAAACTTCAAAAGGAGAAAAAGAAGAGAATAGAAATCAACTGTCGGTCGGCATTTGTCCGATAGAACAGCACAACTAAAAATATAAATAAATAAAAACAAAGAAAAACTTAAACCTGCATAAGGGGGTGGGGGAAAGGGCCGGTTTCCTCTAGGGCTTGAGTGACGTATGCGCTGCGCGTGAACTTGGGCGGGAGGTCGTTGACATCTACGACGCGCACGACGACCTGCGTCGAGTTCTCGTTGCGACTGTCCGACGCCACCAGAGTCAGCTCGTACTGCGCACACGCACACTTTACACACCATGCTCATGCACAACATAAAAGGGACAGTAACAATGCTCGTCAGAGCAGGACGATTTTTTTTTAAGTTAAAACTTAAACATTAAACAAATAAAATAAATCTAATTATCAAAACTATTGTAAACTATTTTTTTGTATGTCGATGCTGAAATCATAAAAAAATATGTAAGATTGTATTGTGCCTATGTAAACATAAACATACGTCAACATTGTGAACAGCTCGCCTGTTTTTCGAAAAGGTTCCGCAAGGCAGAGCACACGAACACGAAAGGCCACTTTTGCCATCCCTTGTTTTATGTCAATCATATTTAAGTTTATAGTAGTTCCGATGAAACTTGAAAAACTGTTTGCAATTATCGCGTTGGATTGGAATTAATGTTTTTTGTAGATACCGAAGCAGCACCGCTCGCGCCGCAATTTCACACCCGCAGATTTAACGGATGCTGTGGGTAATACATCACACTGATATAAAACGATTTATGCCCGCTTGTGGTTACGTTGTTTTATTTGACTCCGTTTTTATCGACAAAAATGCGTTATTATTTTCATCCACCAGCAGAAATCAATCCATAATATTTTTAAGCTTTTCCAAACTTCAGCGTAAACGAAGATATTGTTTTGACGCAAACTTTCCTTTACGGACTTCGTGTAAATAATAATTGAAAAGTACAAATTTACACCCTCCTGGGTAATCTGCCTCGATCGGACAAAGTTTTAGACAAACTTCGAAAAAAAGCGTAAGAAGTCTGTCGGTGATTTAAAATAAACATTTCAAAAAGGATCCCAGTGGAGGAAAAGAAAAAAACCCGGTGATTGTTTAAAGAACATTATCATAGCGGACGGGTGTTACACGACCCGTCGAACTTCAATCATTCCACCCTTCGAATTCCGGAATTCTCGTTGTACTGTAAAAATGTTTTAGGGGAAGCTTGAAAAAATCATGCTCGCGTTCCAGACTCAATTGAAATTGGAGTTCACGATCAATTCAAATCAGCGCATATGATTATTAAAAATACCGAGGCTGTATAATTTGACGATATTTTGAAATCAAAGAAATCAAATTGCCACAATTCATTTGAATGACGATATGTTGCGACGAGACGAAAGACTAGGATAAACAAATTGAACGCAAACAAACCAAACGAAAACAAAATAAAACGACAAACTCTAGCAGGAATAGGCTACAGCAAAATAATCTTGTCTACGGTGCCACAATAGAAACTTCCATGCCATGCAAGTCCAACAAATACAAAAACACAACAACGGAGTACGCCCGGAGACGGGAAACAGTTACACCACTCAAGTTCTTATTTGAAGTCTGGCACTGAGGCAGCTTCAATAAAGAGATGAGGGTTGGTCTCGGACCTGCAACACGCGTTTAGGCAGATTGCGGTCGTCTTCCTCGGTGATCTGTGTCCGGTACGTGGGTCGCTCGAATACGGGGGGGTTGTCATTCACGTCCTTCACGTGAATCACCACCGTAGTGTAGTTCTCCTTCAAGTTGTCCGACGCAGCCAACTTCAGCTCGTACTGTCGTCGAGCAACATAACATAATTATACGAGTACTCCAGTGTACTTGACTAATTTGTGGTTTAGAAGAATATCAACCACGAATCAGCTATTCCTAGTTTTATCGTTTTTTTTACGATATCCAATAAATAGAAGGGCATCATTTTTTAGTAGGTACATGTTTATTGAAATATATTTTTAAATCCACAGAAGTTTACTCTAAGCCCGGTGAAACTGATTAAAATCTTAAGGTAAAGGTAATTAGTTCATCGCAGGCAGAATTGTGAAAGGGTTGTGTTTTAAATAAAGTAATTTAAAGTTTTACGACAACGACCCATAAGTAATCAACTTCAATAAAGTCCACAAAATTATGCTTGATCAAAGAAAAGCCAACCCTGTTTGGAAATGAGAAAAAATATCAAAGCTACCGCTTTTCACTCCTGCCGTTTCTAATATTCTACTCTTTGTGAAGCTTATATACAAAAGTTTTGTTTAAAATATACAACCGACAAAATAATGCCGTCGCACAATATTCCGTGCAAATATGTAGATGTATTTGTTTCCGATGAATGTTATTGGTGTCATCTGTCAACCGACGTGTCGCTGAGTAATATCCACAGTTGGGAGGGAAATGTTTGTTTTTAAAAGTCATCGCTCGCGTTCGACGGAAACCGGGTTGCAAAAATTTTAACACGGAATTGGCTTTAGTTGTATCAATTAATCAAATGACCAAGTGACGGCGATTGGGTATTGAGAGAGTGGACAGGATGAAAGCCCTGACGACTCCCGATGCAGAGAGCCATTAAAAGCGATATAGTAGTGGCGAAGGCTCAGTCGAGCGGCGTATGTTACGTTTGCAAAACCATTTAATGGCCACAGAGTAAAGTGTCGGTTTACTCCTCTCGCCCGTAAGCGCACCCGGCTGGGGAAGGTAGATAATGCCTACTTTATGAAGTTTGCTTATCATGTATGGAAAGACATAATAGAGGTATTTGCGGGTACGGTAGGTACTCAAGAATTCCATGTCATCGCTTAATAAATTGTAACGGTTTGAAAGTATTCCAATAACGGATATTTTTTAACAAACCGATTATAGAATTTGTAAGAAAAGCGCTGATTTAGAGTAAGTAGGTATTAAAATAATAAAATATGACTTTGCATTTCTTTCTGTGTATAAATCACATCGATTGAACCTATGCTAACTGTGATTTTCTATATTAAACTGTTCTTCCCTGCGTTATTTTATTGTAAAACTTAAGTGAAACTGTTCCGGTGTTCAGGCAACAAATGGCAACTGAAACAGATATTTTATATCATTTTCCCAATGCAGTGCGAAGTTTGCAGGGTCAGCTAGTTTTTAATATAAATAAAAAAATAATCCAACTATGCAAATATACAATCATAAATTCATGTATTTCCAATTAATTGCAGCTTTACGCCGATTTGCGGAGTTAATTACATCAATCGGTTAATACGTTACTACGAAATTAAGATTATGTCACTGATTTTGAGTCGCATTTTAATCCATTAATATACGACATTTAGTTACATTGTAACCGTATGAATATTTATTGACGCTTAAATTCTCAGGAAAAGGATGATTGAACAACTAATTTATTTTGCTTAAAATGTAGTAACAAGAGTGTGCATGTTATTAGAGTTAACGCGATAGTTTGACTCTATACCGCCACTAACGTAACATTTAGGTAGCCAAAGTGCAAAATATTTATGTTGCTTACCAACTTAGGTGTTTATACAGGGTGATAATGGAATCCGTAACGAAATTTTACATGTCTGTTTGTTAATAAAACTTAAAAATATAATTTGAGTAGTTTCTCATTTTGTTTTGTAATTAAGAAGTTATGTATCATCAAAGTTATCCTAAAAAGTACTAACATTATGGACACCGCGCGGGCAAGTAAATACAAGCGCGTTGGGCGTCGTCTACCGCACTCGCGACTCCTAGGTACCTACTTAGTAAAATAAAATTAGGTTTGCATAAATTCGGCATTCGGACGTAGTTAAAAAATTGGAATCAACTTATGTACCTAAGTACAATAATAATAAAAAATCAACTCTATCCTACTAATCTAAACTAAGCGTACCTTAATAAGTGTTCAAAATGGGGTCCATTTTTCTCCAAACAGAGTCTTGCACGTTTCAAAACGTTCTCATTCACTCTCCTTAGCACTTCCGTGCCACTTTTCACTTCAAAAATTGCACTCACAATCTTGTCTTTCAGATCCTGTACATTTTGTGGTTCGTTCATGTACACACGACGCTTGATTTCGCCCCAAAGATAAAAATCACAAGGGGTTAGGTCAGGTGACCTAGCAGGCCAGGCCACAGATCCACCGCGTCCTATCCACTGGTCACCGTACACATTGTTTAAATGCTCGCGTACATCGCGAGCGTAATGGGGGGAGCACCATCTTGTTCAAACATACCACTTAAATACGAAATCGGCACATTCTCTAAAAACTCAGATTCCCTGAGCCCGGAGTCTAGGTACACTTTCATCCCGATACCGTCTACGGGCAGCCTCCAAATTTTCGCCGCTTTCGGTTCGCACCATTTCATAGTACTCGCGATTTGAAAATTCTGACGACATTGTAACTCGCACACTTCGCGCTTACGTATCGTACGAACGGAGTGATTAGCTCGCGTCGACTGCGCGCTTGAGATTTCATTTTTTATTTAGGGTAGGTATGCTCTCGATTGTGGCAAATGTAAAACTACCGTCCACTAAACAGTTAAGCCGGGGATACACATGCTGAGTAAATTAGCTGGTATGAAAGTTACTGGCATGTACGAGTAACTGGCACACTGCGGATACATTTGCAAGTAACACTGGCATGCAAATGTGCCCCTGCATGCCAGTATTACCATCGCTGCATGAGAGTATTTTGTACCTACAACATGGATAAAAATCGAAGTTGTTAGGAAGAATTGGGGATACTCACATGCGAAAAGCCATCCCGGCAATAACCAAATTGGAAACTAAGAAACACAACAATTAAAACACTAAGATTTTTAGCTACAGGTTATTCATTTGTAATGTCTACTGGTATGCCCGTAGCTGTCGCGGCAGTTCACACGTGCCGAATTAGCTGCCCCCTGCGGCCCCTCTTTTAGCGGGCATGCAAGGAAATCAAATGTTGTGTCAGCTACTTGCAACTAGCTAGCTTCCAGTTACAGGCATGTCAGTTAGTGATAAGTAAACATATTGACTGTACTTGCAAGGAGCTGGTATGCTAGTGTGCAAGCTACGGGCATGTGTATCCCCGGCTTTACATGTACTGCGCTTTGACTGGTCCCATCTGGTCATTCGCACGACACGCCTTCAATTTTTAGCCCTTAGCGCGCCGCGGTTTGTAGTATGCCCACGATCAATATTTTTTTGGGAATTTCCCGATAAAAAAAAAGGAAAAAAAAAGTGCTTTTTTATTTTACCATTGTATTGTGTTAATGATTCTGAGTATCAGGAATTTTTTTCGTTACGGATTTCATTTTCACCCTGTATAGAAAGGCGTTTAACCCTTCCGAAAACGAGCACACTCGACAGCTACAGGGTAAACCATTTAACATCCATTAAAGCTTCGTGAGAATTTGCCGTTTCATAGATATACAGTATTTGGTAGCAACTACGGCTCTCTTAAATGGGTATTAAAGTTTAAATTATTTATCTCGAGAGAAGTTCAATGAAACTTTCTGTAACAAAGCGCGCTCGCTGATACCAACAGCAGCGCTTTGAAAGTGAAACTCGCCAGCGGACAAAGAAAGTAAAACATTATGTCTTACCGCTTAACGTACTGTGTATTTTAGCGTGAAATTATTTCGAAAGAGCGCTTTAATTTCCTAAACCCGCCCCCATCCCACTTCAATTTGAATACGAGGTCTTACTAATTGGGATTACATTATATTAGATACGGATACATTATATTACGGCGGTTATATAGAGTTACCGTTACTTAACGGCAACTCCCCCGAGTCGGTAATTGTATCATGTCGAGGATTTTTGCTTCGTATACAGCCGTCAGATACGTTTATACGTCAGATACTTGGTTATTCAATTCGGCAAGTTCTCAGATGGCAACTTCCTTCATCTTCCACCTGTTTGTTTGCCCCTGGTTAAAGTTAAATTACGTTCGTCCCTTGTCACCGGCACTTATTTAGTGTCCTGCGGCGTGACACACCAATTACGTTGACTAGCAAGTTTATTGAAGGTTAAGGATTGCGTTATTATTATCGTTTAATTATCGCTTTAAAATAGTTTTGGTTTGGTTGAGGTGTTATTATTTCAGTGTAGTTGCAAGCCGTGGGGCGGTGAGAGCGGTGGAGGCGAGGCGCGCGGCCGCGGCGCCCCGGGCAGGGCACGTTTGTCGCCGCTTAGCGAGGCGGCTGGCTTCCACGGCTTCCATTAGTGTTCCTGTCCCCACATCACGCTAAAGTCGCACGAAAACGCTGCAAAACCTTCCCGTTTCATACTCCAACAGCACGGGATTCCAAATTTATTTCCCCGTATATTCCCCAGCCGACTCTATCGTCCTCATCTCCCCTTTGGGAGCTATCCGTCATTGTTTAAACGTTAACTAGTTTTAAAAGCGAAATATTGCAAAGCTACAATCAACTACGTATTCAAATGTTTGTTTATGTTTTTAGTCTTGTTTTAAACCTTCTATTTAACTTATGTGGTGTATACACTTTATGTGTTGTTACTTAATTAAAACAGTGTTTGGAACATGCATGTAAAATGTATCTCTATATTTGGAAAAGCAACAAGGAAACTATTTAATTTATTGGATGTGGCGGCTTTAGAATATTTTTTGTAAAGGAAAGAAACCTTTTGGAGCAGGTATCCACTTAAATTGTGTAGGTACACCGATTTAAAATCAATGAACCGTTTTCAATTAACTGGTAAACGAAATTATTATCTTCTTTCTCGGCGTGATTTCGCCCAACGTAGGGAAATTATTCTCATTTAACCATAATTTGCTCTCAATTTAAATAAATATTAATTTTGAAGTCGTTTTGACATCATGATATCATGAGTAAAAGTTCAAAAGCTGTGAACACTGTACTGTACTTATGAGTAGGTAATGTACAAATGGCTAAGAGCGATATTGAAATCTCTAAGATTTTTTTTTCCATTCTAAGAAAACGGGCGTAAAGAAGTGTCTAATTGCTTGTCGTAAATGATGTTTATTCTGAGCCATCCCAATTTTCATGAAATTACAAAAAAGACAAAATATAACCTGTATTCGTTTGAGTTATCATCCCGGCAGCGTTCGAAGCCTCAACTCTTCGTACCACGGATGACGTGTTAGGCAAATAAGAATTCTAAACTCGACTTGTAGTTGACGTTTGACACGAGATTATATGCATCGCGAATAGCAGAGATAACTTACCCGTTTCCTAGTTTCGTAGTCGAGCGCGCCAGCCACATATATGGCCCCGGTCATGTTCTTGACGGCGAACGCGCCGCCTATGTTCCCGCTCGTGATCTCGTATCGAATACGCGACGCTGCAACAAAATAAACACGTTCGCATGTCAAAGGAACTGTAAATATTAAACGCTAAACGTATTTTTAAAGTTTGTTCAGAAGAAATGGTAGCGCCGGCTTTCGTACGGCTGCTTGTATGGGTTTGCACATTTAGTAAGCTTTGAAACATACCAATCCAGCGTTTCCACTCGGAAAGTGCAAGGTTACGTAGAAATAAATATTGGTAAACAAACAAAATACAATCATTTCGTTTACGTATTCTCGCTCAGCGTGACTATGATGAAAACAGTCCCCTTAGCACGATAGGGCGCGAGTAGAGATACGCGCGACATGGACTATACCTGTCACTGTCTAACTAGAGACGTCAGAAAGTGACGGGTAGACTATCCCGCGCGCGACGCGACTACAGTGTGGTATCGTGTTAAGAGGGCGCACACATTTTTTACGAACGTAATTATAAGATCAGGCGGGGAAGAGAAATTCAGGGGCAGGGCAGGGGTAAGAGGCACCACAGACCATAACTCGTCGAGTTATGAGTGATTATGGTCTGTAGAGCCCTCTTATCCCTGCGTTTCTCTTCCCCCACCTGACCTTAGTGGTTTTGGACCAATGTTTAAAAAATCGTGAAAAATAAATTAACTCATATTTAGCCATGAAAAAAATATGGTTAGACTAAACATATTCTGTAAATTCACAATAAAATTGTTTCATTTGTAATTACAATAAAATCAATGAGAAAAAAAATAAAGTAATAGTTCAACTTTGAAATTATGTACAATGATATTTGAATAATAAAAACCAATAATTTGATGCATGTCTCTCCGTTAATCCCCAGTAGACTATATTGTCTATCAGATAATAACTAGTTTATATCGTTTATGGTAAATTTTAATGGAAAATTTTCAAGTGAAAGACAGCTCTGACGCGTATTTTTGTGAAAACCCTTCAACAAATTGGCTAAGTAAAAGAAATCTGTGTTGCTAATAAAATATTTCTTTCCGTTAATCCCTAGAAAAAGAGTTGATTTATATGTTACAGTAGTTTTTCTTTTAAAACTTAAGGATTTATAGCTTTCTAAAGCATTTGAAAATCATCAAAATCACCGAATTTTGTGTGCACCCTCTTAAGCCTACTGGTTAGCGTAGGTGGTGTGAGAACAGTTGAATGAAGTTATTTTTTATTTTCAAATACATTCCTTACACCGCGTCACCGTACATCTATGGCGTGTACAAACTTAAAACACTAAACTTAAGCAAATAAAATTTTAAACATGAATTAAGTAAATGAAAAAGTTTCAGGTATTGCTTTAGAAAAACCAGGGCTTCTTTTAAAGTCAAATATCGTTTCAAATGAACAAGAGTTCAATCATTTAGAAACAAAAATACTCCACTTTGTTTTGTGGGTCATCGCATACCTAATAATGCAACTAGTTTGACAACATGATTACTTTTTATGCGAGTAAAAAGTTACAAAAGTTTTTGAGCTATGTAGTGGTAATATAGCTTTTTTTCTGTTAAGAAAATACCCCCGTATTTATCTAGGAAATAATTTGAGTGAGTGTTATGCAAGTTTTTTTTTGTCGAGCTATGTATGGTATGTAGTAGCAACTTGTACTGAAAAATAATTATGGTTCAAATGAAGCTTGAAATTAATTTAATGTTTAAGAGTTTTTACAACTAAACAACACTTCATAACACCGCTAACGGCGGATTTATATTCCGTACCTACATAGACAACTTTCGTTCTAAAAAAGCAATGGAGCAAGCAGTTAAATAAATTGGGAAGGGTCTGAAAAGTAAACTTGAAAAACTTAATAGATTTACGACTGAGCCGCTTGGGGTTATCGGTAGAAAATTACAGGCATTAAATTTCGAGTCACTGTTTGAACGCATAATGCTAGTGCATTAACGCTTTCAAAAACGAGTATTCAAAATAAACCCTTCCGCTCCAGTGCTACGTCACCGCTACTTCAATTAATTTTCAATTGTGTACTCTTGAAGTGAGTTTAAACTTTCGTGTGTGACTTTGAGTGGTCGGCGCGGTGAGCGAGCGAGCCGCACGTTTCCGTTTATCTTGCTTAAATAGTAATTGGATTTCCATTACTAGCAATGTTCAGGGTCCGTAGATAAGAGTTGTGCAAGTTGGAAGGGACTGGACCCGGGCCATGATTGTCAGAAGATTGCTTTCATTTCGGGCTTGGCCGTAATCTCGGAGAGTATTTTGTACGGGCTAGTTAGGCAAGGAGCACGCAGGAGCAGACCGGCGCGTTTTATCATTACGGCCGCACGGTCGCCGGCAGCGACATTACGGCGCTAAGAGCAAGTCACTGTTACGACCTGACCTTACATATTACGCGGAGATTCCCACCAAAGTTACGCACGAGAACAAGCTCCATAATATCATTATTTCTTCTAGTTACAAAATCGTGCCAAAAAGCAAGTTTATTTGACTAGGTAGCGGAAGTAAAAATACGATGTCAGTGAAATCGGGTAATGTCTTTTGCAACTCTTTGGGGATGTAATGGTGAGAATTGTAAAATTGGGTCTCGTCTTGGCTCCTGTTCAGGCGTGAGGCGATCAAGTCAGCCAATTTCAGAAGTCGTGTATTGGATCAACGCCTCATATTGCATTGTATTTTTCAGAACTATAAAGAAGTTCAACAACATAAATTTAGGAACAAGAAGATTGAAGATTGCGCTTTGTGGGCTATGAATTCATAAAGTTTCACTGCTGCCGCGTTCATATTTATTTCAGCCATACATAACTCAACAAAGGCTCCATTGTAGGTAAGTAATAAAGTTGTTAATAAATAATTAACCGTAAGCACGTAGCTACACGTTACAGTGCGTTGCCGGTCTGCGCCGTGTGTATGGCGTACATTACCGTTTGTATACGACGGGGGATAATGAACGCATAACGTATTCTCCGACTAATTGGCCTATAAAGAAGAGCGCCATTCGGTTCCGCTTACGAACCTTTTTTCGACATAAAACGACTCAGGTACTCAAATGTGCGTTGTAAAATGTTTTCTTAGCCTTGTCACTTTATTTAACAAAATAATTTAAATTAAACACTGAATATAGTTAAGCTATCATTTCCATAATAAAATATATTCAGTCTACATCTAAAATTCTATAAGCGATAAGCAAATGTTAAATTGGTTTAAGACATTCTTGTGATCTTGTAATAAAATTAAGTAAGAAATGAATACAAGCAAGCATACTATTACATTTGAAAAGAATTTCCTAAAATACCCAAATCGACTAACTCATTTTACTTTATAGCTTTGTCATGTACCGCAGGTAATTGAATTTATGTAGCTATTCTATATTTCATTGATCCTATCGTCGGCTTATGTTTTTATTCATGCAAAACCAGTGAACATGTTTGGATAAAAAAACAAGGATCGGAAAAACATATTGACAACGCATGTGTGTCATGGTGTTTTGATCAACGGAACATTGACGTGGTACAAATTTATAGCGTCCCATTTCTGAGGCCATTGTTGTTGGCCCAGTAGCGAAAAGCAGAGGCAATAAGATGGAAGTAAATCTCGCATCGAGTGCCCACCGTGAATCCTGGCAGCTTAATGACCGGTCTAATGGCCAACTATGAAAGGCCTTTTTGTCATAGCCCCCTGTCGACTCTTAGTAGCCTATTAAATCTTGTGTATTACTCACGACCGCTATTAATATGCGTAGGTACGAACAGGCAAGCAAATTAATAATCAGTATGAAACAATCCCACGCGTGTATGGGCGTATTCGTAAATATTTCACCAGAAATTCGGCGAATGGACGTTTTCAGAAAAAAGGATAGGCACTTCGCTTTTGTCAATAATTGATTTTTTGTACCTGTTTGGAGAATTGTGTGACTTAGTAACGCGTTTTTACCATCAATAAGGCATACCTTTGTAGGTACACATATCGTGGATAAATCACACTTGTATTCCGAAATGGCACAGGAGACACTCTTTCATAGACAAACCCATGACTATTTCATGTTTCGTAGTCACGTTTAACGTAATTTTTGGAGTGTTAAGTAATAAATAATAATCACAATAAATATTCACATTAAAGCAGTTTACAGAGGTGGAATTATGCAAAAATGCAAAAGCATCTAAAATGACTTTGAGGAAGGTATTTCGAAATGCTCCAAAAGGACGACTTTTAATTGTCAGCGGACGAAGAGAATGAATGGATGTCGTAAATTCCGCTCCAGGCATTTCAAAATATACGATTTTTCTTTCATTGAATCGAATACCTATTCAACAAAGCAGGGCCCGCCGGTGGACCACGCGGTAAATCACTGACTAGTGCCATTTACTTAGAGTGCCTCTCCTTATACCAGCCTTCCCACATAACAAACAACCAATAAAATGGATGAACACTAATAATGTGTACATAAGTATGTACTCGAAAAAATAAACGTTTTTTTTTTCGTGTCTATATTTTATTCTTATTTAAAACATGTTGAATATTTATTTGACGGAATACCAAATCATACAGATATTCTCATTCTTGCAATAGGTTGGGCTGGAGCTCGATGATATAGCAATAAATAAAGCCTCTGTGTATTTCAGCAAGGGAGATTTAGGTAACGCGGTTTATAAAGGATAACGAATCCTTTCAGAAGCCCAGAGTTATTGCATTTTGATGCTAAGCGCGCTTACCGATACAATATTGCTATTTTGAATCAATTTACCACAGCAAACGCTAGTAAAACACTAAACGCAAGCAGTAGGTACATAGCTAAGTTATAACGTTTTCCCTGTTTAACTTGGTCTAAATGATCTGTTCATTAGATGACCAGAAAGCGTAGTGAAAAAGGGATTAGGAGACAAATTCTTCATAAATAAATTAAATACCTCCTCATCTCACTGAATTTATTAGTAGAAGTGAGCCAGAACGCAATGCGGCTAACTTTATTATGAAGGCAGATAAGCGCAGACATAAAAAAGTAAAATGTTGGGATTTCCTGGGACGTTTTCACGGACAAGCTCAACATCAAGGGAGTCGTTTGGAGGGCGGAAATTACAGGGAGATGGTCGCTGCGAGGTGAGCTTTACTCGAAGTGAGCCTTCGGTCAAATGTCACCGGCAATGAGCCACGTGACCTCGCCTCCCCAGGCTTCTCATTTGTCTATGGAGAATAGAAGAACTGCGGCGCATGATCACCTCCGCGGCGCCCCCACACACGCCCGCACACGCACGTCCGATAGCGATCGTTCACTCCGACAAAGATAAAGTATTCTCGTCACTCGACTCGTTATAACTCTCACAGTTCTACTCCAGGAAATATTTAAGGCTCATGCTTAGTCGACAAACTTCCAAACGTTTGAATTATTTACGCCATTAATGAAAATCCAGCCCAAATTATGTATATCAATTTGATTTGAATACAAAGTAAACTTCGGCATTGGCTTGTGACGAAAGGTGAAAAGATGAAATATGAATGTTTTTTCATTTCTTGAAAGGCTTCGCTTGTTCTGTTGTTACGACTTACTCGCCGACTTTCTGTTGCCTCAGGGTAAAATTCAAAAAGTTTGCCTGTAATCTTTATACAGTATGTAAGTAGGTAGGTAGATAAGTATATCTAGGATAAGATTACCTACGTACCAGCAGAATAACATTTAGATTATCCTTACTCATCACACAACTTCTCGGGAAACTTACAAAAACTAAGTAAACGAAAACTTTTTCACTTTCTCAAAATGATACTGAATATCCAATATAGGGGTTAAGTACGACCCGAGCTTAATAATAATAAAAGTTCTACATGTGGCGGAAGACGAATACACGAGGGAAACTAAGTTGTCGGCGCTTCAATACATCACTCCCCACATATTACCGTAAATAATAACACGTCTGTGGAATGTCTCGCGAAGGAAAGTGGTCCTGGAGTTGTTTGTGCTGGAAGCGTCAGGCCGCTCCTGGCCGCGGGAGCCTGACGCCGCAAAGCGCAGCGCAACGTTCATAGTTTTCATAAGCATGGCGTTTCCTCAAAACGAGCCCGTCGCCTGGGTCTAGCATAAAAAGTTGCAGCGTACGAGTCGCTCGCATTTCATTAGGCGAGAAATGAATGCGGAAAATAAGCGGCGGGACTTTTTTATGTAGTATAAAAAGGGACTCGTAGACGCAAAGCGTCTAATATAGGGTGGATGAGCGCGCAGTGAATACTCTCGTTATAAATTGGGAGACGGATAGAGCTGGCTCCAAATCTGGAAGGCGCAGAGGGTCATCTATCACCATTTATCCCAGTCCAAACAGACAATAAAAGATTGTCTCGAGCTCATTACGGAAGTATCGGAGCGACGAAGACGCGGGCGGCGCGGGCGGGCAGCGGCCGCCACCACGGTTAGTTAACTTGCGATTATTCGGGCCGGCCGAGCCCCGGTGCCCTCCGCCGGTTCACATCTACGATTTGATCAAAATTTATTGTTGTCGGTCGCGAACAAAACAGCTGCCAACTCCTGCAAACTCATCATGCGGCTAAGCCACTTTCATGTTTTGCATTAATTTCAAATGAGGAAATATAACACTTTAACAAGGCTTATATTTGCTTTGACTCTGAAAGTCATTATTTTAGATTGGCTGCAACAATAATTATGATTTATGAACAACTGATCAATTATATTGACTATTTAATTTTAATGTCGAATGAACATTTACAAGTGACTACGTCTGCAAAAAACACAATTCGTCAAAACTAAAGACCTCAGTCAAGTATATCATACAGGTAAATCTAATTATATCGCAAGCATAGGATAATAAATTGTCTGACATTCGTTATTCCACAAAACATTGAAGTAACTCAGCACAGACAAGCACTGACAGGTTGACTTGAGTAATTCCCATCACGTATGTATCACAGTGTAGGTACACAATTTCTTGGCAACCTGCCGAGCGCCGGTGAAAAGCGTGGTGCTTTTTCGAACGTGTTACATAAATAATGGCCGCGACTTGTGAATCAAAGCCATCATTGGTACAAACTCAATTATGCACGGCTTCAATTCTTGCAAATCGTCTCCGACCTGTCATACTGAGACAATAATTGATGAACACCCTTACTTTAAATTCAAAATACCGGGTGAATGGGAATTTTTTAACGTAATTCTAGGAAATTATCACGGTCGACTTCGTTCACTGACATCACAGGAAGAAACAGGCAATTTATCTTGGTAATCTCCGGAGGCTCTATATGGAGCCAACAAATTTAGCCGGGGATCGGAACATCACTCAAATCTTGTTAAAATTCGGAAGACAGGATTAGCGGGTCTCGTGTAAACAAGGGCCGTGTTATCGGGCGATCAGATGGCGCGCTGCCGGCGTCTCCCCATACATTATGCATGACTACGTACCACCAGCGTCTTGCTACAAAAGGCACTAAGTAAAGGTAAATTTTCTTTCCGGCCAACTTAACATTAGGTAAAGCGGAATAAAAATCGTCTAACCCCAGCAGCGAGCCGATGTGAAAAAAACCTATACAATTGAAATACTAGCAAGATGTTCGTTGTTTTTCAGCTCTCGTAGCCGAGCGCGAGCCAAGGCAAGCAGCAAGGGAAAGTAGAAGACTAGAGCCCGATGCTCTGTTAATAAAAATAAAAAGAAAAGGGTAACTATAAAGTTCACTTGAAGTTCTTCTTGCGAAAATTGCAGATGCTCTAGCGATAGAAATTACGTAATTTACGTAGCGGAAAAAGATAAGACTAGTAGTTTCAATTTGATGATCATTGATCAATTATTAAAGGTGGACTTACGGTTAGACAAAATAATAAATCAAGATTTATGAAACTGCATTAGTTACCTTCACCTAATATTCAAATAACGTTTCGTATGCTTAGTTATACTAACTACAAACAATTCAGCGCTCTTTGCGAATGTGACGTTTCATCACCTATGTTTATACGCATGAGAACATACTAAATCCATCTATCACCACCTCATCATCTTACACTGACGCGTGTAGCTTTGACGCAAAACACGCAATGAACAACTAGCAGAAATATTAACGGAACACAATAAGGCGCAATAATGCTTTAATCCGTGGATTTCCATGTTAATCTGTGCAGGCCTCTGGGCGGGAGGTAATCGTCCTCTAAATGCCTCGGAGTGGAGTCGAGCTCGGCCAGTCTTGTAATTTACACTCCCGCAACGTATGCTCGCCTCGTGGGGTTACGTGCTCTTATTTACATTTAAAAATGTTTAGTAGGGTGATTAGTGCTCGCTCAGGCCGCTCGCAAATACTGACTCTCTTCCAATAAATAGCCCCATCTTGAAGAAGACTTAAGAAACCGTGTGGTTATCTTTCATTCTGATGTGGGGGGAAAACACCATTGTACTAAAATGTCTAAAAACATTGTAAAAAGAATCATTTGAACGCCTAGTACAATTTGCTAAAGTTATTGGAGTAGAAGAAAAATTTATGACAATGCTAACAAAACTAACTTCTATAGACTTATTATTAATTATTACAGAATAATATGGACTTTCATACAGAGTAGATGATAATATAAGGAGTATCTATTCCTAGAAATAAATCAAGTACTTACAAAAATGTAAAAACCATTGGTGCCCGGTAAGTAGACCCTAAATCACGAGAGATCGTGCATAGGGGCCTATTTAAATTCGAGCGAGATGTGTGAAGGAAGGCTCGGGTGATTTATGTAGCCGTCGGGGTCTGGTCCTTTGTAAAAGTTTAAATATGAGAGAGCCGGGCCGCGCCCGGGCGCTGCGGGCCGTGTGTTCGAACCGGTTATCACGCTCCTTGCACTAATGCAAAGTTTGCAGACAAACAGCAAATACAAGAAAAACTCTCGCAATATCTGTATCGTTTACAATCAAGCTTAATCCAATAAGAAGATTTTTATGTGTCCAGTGTTATTAGTCCGACGGTCGGAATCCCCCGCCGTTGCGATAAATCAATGAATAACGGCGAAGGTAACAAATAATACAGCGAGGGTTACGGTGAATGGGAAACAATTGGCGTTGGGTCGCCGGGCACGGCTCCGCGGGTAAACAATCGCGCGCGCGTAAGCCGGGCGGTGCGGCGCGGCCCGCCGGCGCGGCCGACGCGTCGCCGCTGTGAATTATTCACGGCAGTGGAAGTGTTGAGGCGTGTGCGCAAACACCGTAATATTCGTTTAATATTTATATTATTACCGCACTCGAATAAGCAGTTCTGATAAAAACAAACATTCCTTTGCAAATCTCCACTCACCGGTCGTCGTACTCGGTAACGCACTCCTTTGATTACGATATAAAGAATTTATTCTCGAATATATTCCAACAACAAATGTGCGGAATGTTTCCGCGCAGATAAATATTATCATTATTTTGCTAAACAATGGGTGTCGCCGGTAAATGTTGGTAACGTCTTGTTTATTCCTCTGCGTTTCATTACTTACTCATGCACGACTCTGGCGTATTATTTAATTTACCAAAGGGCTTATTACGTTCTATCAGCAGCAGGACACAAATCCCGGCGGTGATAAATGTCTCGGTAATTGAGTCATGTAAATTTCAGGTGGAAACTCCCAAAGTTGAATCATGTCAGTCGAGCATAAGCTTCCGGGCTCGTATAAATCGTGTTAGTTATTAGATTACATCTGAAATTTTCTGGAATTGCGAATTCATCAAAATGAACATATATTTCGACATGTTAAGGATGTATGTTTTATTGGTGAAAATTTCGTAAAATGAAGAAAAAGCATAAAAATCGGGCTGATGTTTGAGCCTCAAACCTTAAAGTTAAGTCAAGCCGAAATTTGACTCACGTGCCGACCGTCGAGTCCATGAATGCGAGAAATGGCCGCAAAGGGCTAATATTTTTTAAGGAACGATAATAACAATCACGAATGAAAGTCGGGGTCGGATTAAAGTATCGTTCAATCTCCAGAGTATTCGAGTAGTTGGGCTAAGTGCACTTATAAATCAGTGCGTGACGGTAGTTGCCGATGGAAGTCGGGCTGCTCAGTTGAGACGACGTCGTTTGTACCAGTAACTGATGGCTTTGCTTCGAAGGCACAACAAGGACAACACAAACAAAATTACATTCGATTACAATAATAGTTTATTTTCTAGTCTGTACTTTGAAATATTACTCACAAGTCGCTGGACGCGGTCTACAACAAGCCGTCGTTTCAAGTTCTAGCTGGCAAGAAGCCTTTAACTTCGCCAGAGAGAGGCGTCTGTTCTGACCAGTGTTTTCCAATTAATATTAGTTGGAAACTTCCTTGTGTAAGAAAATCTATATCAATATTATACTGTATGTACTAAACTATGTAAGGATTAGAAATTGGAGCAGAGCTATAAAATACGTTGTTTAAATTTAAATGATAACTGACTGTGACGTCACGGCCACCACGGGGTGCGACCTACCTGCGATTCGATATAAAAAGGAGACCGTTGGTGAGTGGAGGCAGATTGGAAAGGAACATCAACCTTGACGGGTGTGACGTCACAGTCATCAAGAATAAAACGGTTAATCTGTGTAACGCTTAAATTTAATAAAAGTTAATCGAATACGTGAAGTGTTACTTAAATCACCGGTCCCTTATATCAGAAGTGGTAATCGGAACCAAACTACGAAATGGCGAGTGATCGAGTTAGAATGAGAACGAGAAGCAGATCTCGTCATCTCGAACGAGAAGATAGTGAGGAACGGCCGTCAGAGCACGATGACAACCAACCTGTAGGAGAGCGACGAGCGCGGTCCAAGCACAAGAGGTCGCGCCGCGTAAAGACTGCGAGGCATGGTTCTAGTCGTAAGTCGCGACACCGAAAACGACGCCGTAGAAGCAGTAGTAGAGAAACTACTACGGAGAACACAACGAGCAACCGCAGAGAAGAAAGGAGATCCAGATCCAAGTCACGGCGGCGCCGGCGCAAGCGATCAGCGGAAGATGCACAATCGCTAGCGACGAGGGTATCCAACCAAGGTCGACCGCCGGTTGCGAACGAGGCTGAAAAGGCGAGTAATATTATATTTACTCATTACATTTGTTTCTCTGTTTTTCTATTCCTATTTTTTTTTTCTTTTTCAACCGTTCAAAAACGGCTGCGGTCGTACAATAGTTATGGTTCACTAAAGTAACGTTTATGTACTACCTACATATTTTTGAGAAGACTGGCTTAATATGTGGGTAGGTGTGTATATTTCATTAAATAATTAATTGTGCTAAGGTGAAACAGTCATAATAATGGCATCGACCCACATAATATACGTACGTATAAATAATGTCGGGTGAATTTCGAAAATTTTGTGGTTTCTGTTAAGTTACGTATATGTACATATTTTTGCCTTTCTTTTATTATGTGGGCCCGTAAAATAGTGTTGTTGGTTAAACGTGATTAGAAACAATTTGAAAGTTATAGTAGACCGTAATGAGTGTGTCTGAATTCACTGCGTGTGATTTCCCAGTGTCGGGGCGATTTATTATTCTTTATCGCGCTCTGTCTTATGTAGCATTGTTGTTATTAAAAAGATAGTAAGACTGTTTATACAACGATTTCAGAGAGACTTGACGCCAGAAAAGAGGACACGATTGGAAAAACCCCCGGTGACTCGAGTGGGAGCAACAGCAGATTCGAGGCCGACGCCACAGCGGGTCGTGCTGGAGGCAGAGCGGCAAGCGAGGCGGTGTGCGGAGGAGCGAGGCGTCACACCGGCACCAGTAGCTTCCCGGAGTAGCGGCGAGGTACCTAATAATAACGTACAACCAAGTTTAAGCGATTTTGCCATGTTTTTTCAAAGTATGATGAATTCCAATACACAGAAGATAGCTTATGACAAAAATATAATTCCAAACTTCGACCCTGCACAAAAAAATCAAAAGGTAGAGAATTGGATAGCAAAAGTAAATGAATGCGCAAAAATTTATAACTGGACTGACGAACAGACTTCACATTTCGCTTTACCTAAGTTAACCGGGTATGCAAAAAAGTGGTATGAGGGCCTTCAGTCCATACTTATGACTTGGACTGAATGGCAACAGCGATTACTGAAAGCTTTTCCATCTGAAACCAATTATGCGGCTTTATTGATAGAGATGTTAGAAAGATCGTTGAAATTCGGGGAATCTGTTGATGAATATTATTACGACAAAATGATTTTGTTAAACGCGTGCGGTATAACTGGAAAACAAGCTGTAGATTGTTTAGTATATGCAATAGAGGACAGGATTCTGCGATCAAGCGCTATGTCAGCACGATTAACAGACCCCGAGGATCTATTTAAGTTTCTAAAGGATTTTAGCAAAGAAAGTAGTCAAAGGTCGTCTAGACGGTCAACGGCAAACGTTTCCAGTGATATAATCTGCTTTAAATGTAAAAAGCCGGGACACCGTGGTGTTAATTGTCGCAATTCTATCACCGACGAGATAACGTGTTATAATTGCAAAGAAAAGGGTCATGTGTCTAAGCGATGCCCAAAACCCATTGCTAAGTGCGATAACTGTAATTTGTTAGGTCATAAATCTAATGACTGTTTCCGCAATAAAACAATGAATAATAATAACAAGAACAATGATCATAAAAAGACCATGTTCGCTCAGAGCCACGACCCAGATTCGAAATTTTATAAGCAAGCATGCGTTAACTCTACTATTTCTTTGAGGTGTTATATTGACTTTGGAAGCGATTGCACGTTGATTAGGCATGATGTTGTTGACAGATACGCCTTACCTAAATGTGACGGTAATATACCGACTATACGGGGATTCGGAAACAATACGTATACACCTTCGGGGCGAACTAGAATTTCGTTGACTATAGGAGAAGTTACAGCGGAGATAGATGCGTATATTGTTGACCCTTCTTTGCTCAATGAAGCCTTGCTCGTGGGACAAAACTTTACGGAAAGACCCGAAGTTGTAGTACTGAAAACTCATGATCAGCTAGACATACTCAGACGGAATACACAAACGGACTTAACACACTTACCAACTAACGTTGAACCTGTTACATCTAAAGTCATACTTAGAATTACAACGGATACTAATGTTGACAAATTTGACTTTGTGGAATGCAAAAGTAGCGAGCACGAGGATTGCGATATTTTGGTTAGAGATAGTTCCCGAATCCAGAAAAATAGTAATTACGGTGTGGTCGGTGGAGTATATAGTATTCAAAAGGGAGGTTGTAAGATTGCTGTGTATAACAGCTCTGTTGAATCAATTACATTGAAAGCAGGTTCACTGTTTGTAAGGGCCAATGTTCTTTCTTCTTCGGAGCCACCCAGCGACTCTAATATGGTCAATTGCCACAGAATAGTTGATCCCTCGTCTCTCAAACCTTTAGTTGAGAAGGATATTAATATGAATCCAAACATGTCCGAGGAGCAGTCTAATACCCTGGTCAAATTAATTAATAAGTATAGGGTATGCTTTGCTCAAGGTTTGTCGGAGCTGGGAAGTACGGACGCTTCTGAAATGACAATTGAGCTTACTGATCAATCCCCAGTAGTTTATCGACCTTACCGACTTAGCTACACAGAGAGACAGACGGTTAGGGATATGGTGAACGAATTGATACAGAATGATATTGCTGAGGAATCCAATTCTCCATACGCGAGTCCTATCATATTAGTTTCTAAGAAAAATGGTGGTCATAGACTTTGCGTCGACTTCAGGGCACTCAATCGTAAGACTGTAAAGGATCATTATCCAATGCCTAGGATCGAGGACCAGTTAGATATGCTAAATGGGAATAAGTATTATTCCAGCTTAGATCTCGCCAGTGGATACTACCAAATACCCATCCGTACTGACTGCAGGCCTTACACAGCTTTTATAACACCTGACGGGTTATATCAGTTTAAAAAAAATGCCGTTTGGACTTGTTAACTCACCCGCGGTTTTTCAACGCACCATTAATAAAATTTTGGGTAATACTCGGTTTAATTCAACTCTCGCATACATGGACGATATTTTGATCCCTGGAAAAAACTTTGAGGAGCAATTACAAAGATTAGAAGAGGCGTTTACACTCTTAAAGAATGCTGGGCTCACGTTAAACTTGCAAAAATGTAATTTTCTCCAGGAAGAGTTAGAATATCTAGGCTACGAAATCAGCGAGAGTGGTATTAAGCCGGGTAGGGCTAAAATTGCGGCTGTTGAATGTTTTCCGACCCCCAAAAATGTACATGAAGTAAGACAGTTCGTAGGTCTGGCTAGTTACTTTAGAAGGTTCATTAAAAGTTTCGCACTTATAGCCAGGCCTTTGACCGACTTGACTAAAAAGGACCAGGCCTGGTGTTGGGACACAGAACAAAAGCAAGCTTTTGAACAGCTAAAGACCGCATTAACAGAACGCCCATTACTAGGTATTTATAATCCTACCCGCGAAACTCAGTTACATACTGATGCTAGCAAATATGGTTTAGGAGGCATTTTGATGCAACGAGATCAGGATTGTGATAGTTGGAAACCAATAGCATATTTTAGTCGAAAAACTAGCTTGGAAGAACAGAACTATCATGCATATGAGCTCGAAACCCTAGCAGTTATCTTTTCATTCCAGCGGTTTAGGGTCTACCTGGTAGGAATCAAATTCACCCTTGTCACTGACTGTAGTGCTCTAAGAGCCACTTTTTCTAAAAGAGATCTCATTCCTCGTATAGCTCGCTGGTGGATAGCACTACAAGAATTTGACTTTGACATACAATACAAACCTGGACACACCATGTCTCACGTAGACGCCCTTAGTAGGAATCCCTTGTCTTGTGGACCAGATGTCACGCACGAACCAATACCTTCCATTTTGAAAATTACCCAAGCGGATTGGTTGTTAAGCTTACAATTAAAGGATAGTGAAATCCAACGGATTCGTAAAATGTTAGAAGATAAAGAGTATTCGGATATTAAGGAAAATTACGTAATCAAAAATAACAAAGTGTTTAAGAAAATAGGAAATGATTTAAAGTGGGTAGTACCGAAAGCCGCTAGATTTCAATTGTGCAAATTCAATCATGACGATATTGGTCACTTCAGCGTTGAGAAAACGTTAGAGAAGATTAAACAAGACTTTTGGTTCCCTAAAATGAGACGTTTTATCACCAAATATGTTCGTTCGTGTATTGAATGCGCATATAGCAAAGAACCAAGCGGCCCTAAGGAAGGGTTGCTGCACCCGATTCACAAAGTTGATAAACCCTTTGATACCGTCCATGTTGATCATTTAGGGCCATTTGTACGAAGCACCAAAGGTCATGCATACTTGCTTGTGCTGGTGGATGGGTTCACAAAATTCAGTATGTTGAAACCACTTCGTAATCTTAAGTCAAGGTTCACAATACGCGCCTTAGATGATATTTTCACGACATTTGGTTATCCGGATAGGTTAATTTCGGATCGGGGAACTTCTTTCACTTCAAACGAATTTAAAAAGTATTGTGAACAGTGTAAAATTAAGCATATTCTCAACGCTGTGTCTTCACCCAGGGCCAACGGGCAAGTTGAAAGATACAACAGAATAATACTAGATGCATTAACCGCTTACTCAGACAAGCTAGGAGATAGAAGTTGGGACTCTGTGTTAGGACAAGTACAGTGGGGTCTAAATAATACATTAAACAAAGGCATAGGCAAGGCTCCTTCGGAGGCAATGTTTGGAGTCAGACTGGTCAGTAAGGGAGATAACATGTTCACAGAAATACTATCGGAGACACGAACAACCGGGTGTATAGATGATATAAGATCAGAAGTAAGTAAACACATCGATACAGACCAAGCTGCTCAAAAGTGTAGGTATGACAGACGTAAATTAAAAGCTAGAATATATAAAGAAGGAGATCTGGTTAAAATTCTAAAGCCTACTCCAGGCAACGAGGGGCAAAGTAAAAAATTACTACCGAAATTTACAGGTCCCTTTAGAGTAACCAAAGTTTTAGGTAATGACAGATATGAAATATCAAGCATAGTGGGTTCAAATATCACTCAAAGGAAGTATTGTAATGTATGGGCGGCAGACCGCATGAAGCCGTGGATTACTACCCAAACTGACCACAGTAGTGAAGACTCAGAGTCTGATGGCAGCAAAGATTAAGATTAATATGGTTTTCTTGTGCACGGTTAGAGGTAAATGTCGGGAAGGAATAAGGTGGTGTCAAGATTCATATTTTTGTGTGTATTGGGTGGATTCGTAATATGGATAGATATCTAATTGGATTTGTAAAATAGACGAATAGGAATAAATGTACAAAGTTAATGTGAATTGTTAGTGTAGCTGTATATTTATATGGTAGACATGAGACATTGGCTGATTTGGTTACCATGGCTGTTGATAGATCCAGCATGATAACAGAATAATGATAGTATGGTTAGCATTGATATTGGCAGAAATGAGACATTGGCTGATTTGGTTACCATGGCTGTTGATAGATCCAGCATGATAACAGAGTAATGACGATTCGATGACTATAATGACTAAAATGAAATCTTCACTGTAATTGTGTTAACGGCTTAGAAAATGAGAATGAGATCTGTATAGTTAGTGATTAACGTACCTACTTTAAGCATTATATATAAGTTTGAGGACAAATTTAGTGTCAGGAAAGGCCGAATGTAAGAAAATCTATATCAATATTATACTGTATGTACTAAACTATGTAAGGATTAGAAATTGGAGCAGAGCTATAAAATACGTTGTTTAAATTTAAATGATAACTGACTGTGACGTCACGGCCACCACGGGGTGCGACCTACCTGCGATTCGATATAAAAAGGAGACCGTTGGTGAGTGGAGGCAGATTGGAAAGGAACATCAACCTTGACGGGTGTGACGTCACAGTCATCAAGAATAAAACGGTTAATCTGTGTAACGCTTAAATTTAATAAAAGTTAATCGAATACGTGAAGTGTTACTTAAATCACCGGTCCCTTATACTTGGTCACTTCAAATAACGGGCAAGTCGACATTAATGTATTAGAATACTTTCAAATTACCCATACTATTATATTTATCGAAAGTCTACATTGGACAGCAGCGGCAATTTTTGTAACATTAGTATCATTTAGCCTCAATTTCTGCAATAAATAGCCGGCATCTATCCGACTTCACCCATGCAGTTAAACTGGAGCCAACGAATTACTCAGAGTAAAATTACATTAACCGCCAACCCTCAAATGTACAATTCCGGGATCCGTTCTGAGTCCGAACGTGACCGAGTAAAAGGATTCATTTTATCTAGAAAAATGCTTCAACCGTACAGCGCGGCATATAAAAAAATATGCTAACATTGTAAAGTTGGGTACCTACCCGAAAAACATCGGATAACGAGTACCTACAACATACCGTAAATAAATAACTTGCGCATCCTGGAAAATATTGTTTTTATCATACGACCAGTGTAGTTACCTAGTGTGCGTGAAACTTACAAAATATCTTTTTAACCGACTTCAAAAAGGAGGAGGTTCTCAATTCGACCTAATTTTTTTTTTTTTTTTTTTTTTTTTTTTTTTTTTTTTTTTTTGTGTGTATGTTACTCGATAACTCGAAAACCCGTGGACCGATTTTCAAAATTTTTTTTTTAATCGAAAGGGTATAACTCGAAATTGGTCCCATTTGCACGACACCAGGATCTGATGGTGGAATCTTGGAGAAATCGAGGGAACTCTTCAAATTTTATATGGAGATGTACGGCGTTTTCGGTAATTTGTTGATGAAGTCAAGATTTTACATTCAGTAAACAGAATACTTTCAAAATATTGCTAACTAGTTGTGCCCGCGACTCCGTCCGCGTGGAATAGTGACAAATTTCCCCCGTTTTTCCTACATTTTCCACTGTTTCTTCGGTCCTTTTGGTCGCAGCGTGATGTTATATAGCTTAAAGCCTTCCTTGATAAATGGTCTATCCAACACAAAAAATATTTTTCAATTCGCACCAGTAGTTTCTGAGATTAGCGCGTTCAAACAAACAAACAAACTCTTCAGCTTTATTATATTAGTATAGAATTGAAGTCGGTTTTTTTTTGTTTAAAATTATCAGAGCTCCTAGTCCAATTTATGCCGTTATAAATTTGTTCCAGTGAAACAATGCGGGACGCGGCTTGGCGGCGATACGGCCGGCGCGGAGCGGCGCGGCTGATACGCGCGGCTATCACTCGGAAGCGTGGATAATCGTTTCGGGACCGCCTGTGATTATCTCGATGATCGATGCCAATATCCCGATCCGATTTATTGCACATTTTTGACATGGATGTTTCCGTTAATCTCTGGCCTGGCCTACTGCGATAAAACTACAATGTATTTCATATGCGCCGGTGAAAAATAACACAACGACACGTTATGAAAAAATCCATCACGGTATGACGGGAAAAATAATTGAATGCAATTATTATTCATATTTGCTATGCAATAGAATTTTTAGCGTACCTATATGAATAAGTGCTAGTCGTGATTGACTAGCTGACATATTTTGAAGTATAAAAATGGAACTTTCTCAATTACTTGCTCGAATAAATATGCAAGAAAAGTTGAACGAATTGACTTTTGGGAAAGAAACAACAAGCCGCACATCAAAGATACGAAAATCAAACGAACGACAAATAAAGGAAACTTTAGAAACAAAGCTAATAAAACGATAAAGAAACGGCGGTGAATTTGTAAGAAGCCCGGGCAAAGGTTTTTTTGAAACAATGTGACTCGCTAACCAAGCCTCTTGTAGCGGAGTGGCTTGATTGCGCTGCTCTAACAAACCGGCAACTTTTCTTCAACGTAATACCTACTTATCACATCTTAGAACGACATTTCTTGGTTGTTTAAACTATTCTTGGGCGAAAAAACCTTGGCAAAAGATTAACTTGTCTTTGCAGTTGTCTGACTAAATGAGTTCGTGAGAGATCGAGAGCCAATTAGCAATGTTCGAACATTATTTGATTTCTCTTTGTCGAGCTGAAAAAAGTAGTATATTCGTACCTTTCTTTGCTGGCAATTTAAACAGAAATTGTTTGTACAAAGGATGTTTATTTACTAAAGTGCTGCACGTAGTTATTACGAATAAAGTGAATAAAATAGAACACTGACCCGAGTTCTGGCTCTAAACTGTAGATTGTATTAGCAGTGTTAGAACTGTAAATAAAATTAATGTTGGTCTTTTGGTTGTTAACGTCAGTTAGCGTTTGGGGCGACCACCGCTAAGTGCGCCGCGAGGCGAGCGGCCACATGCTTGCAGCCCGATCCCCGCCATGGTGCCCCGTTAACTACAAACTTATTAATTTCAGGAGTGTTTTATACAAACAGTCCAGTTAACCACACTGCTGCACCCCACTGGCTCGGTGTAATCGTTAAATAACGTGTCCTGAAGCACTTGCGCGTTTGTCTGGTGTTAATGACAGCGCACGTTTTTGTGCTGCAATAAAACATTAACGTGTTTACTGCAAAAGTTATGTTGAGAGCGATAACGCCGTGTTGAAGCGGTTTCCACGGCTGTTTTGTTAAATGTTTCAATGCTTAAAAGTTTCCAGAGTTATTCAAACGGTTAGCTCCTTTATGCAAATATCAGTACGTTCAACTGTGGAACATCGCACGGATCCCCACATTGTGTTTTATAATGTGTTGTCGGTGGTTTTGTTTATAGCAAGTTATTTCATTTGAAAGGTGCTCGAGTTGTGGATTAGTGGATTACGACTCGGTTTTAACGCGGCATGCAGGCGATAACTTGAAACAATACGACACATACGTAATTAAAGTCAGCGTTAAACTACAGTGTAGATAGTAAATAAGTGCATCATACATAAATACAATCACGCCTATAAATATACCCAAATGAGGCAGGCAGAGCACGCGAAATGGTACAGCCAGGTGCAGAGAAAGGTAACCCCCCGCCCATACAATCTTTCATTACTAGGGGGTTACTTTTCTCTGCAGCTGTCCGTACATAGTAAAAACTACGACTATTGCACGTCTCGTAATCACTTGAAACTACGTCGTAGCAATTATAGCATTATTTCCGTGGATGTCGTAAGAGGCAAGTAAAGGTATTCCTAATAGGTCAAGATACTTATATTTTGGCGTCGGGCTGGCAACCTGTCACAATTGTACATCTTACCTTAAAATCTAAATAATATAGGTACTAAAAGTAAATAACATGCGGTAAAAACTGCATATTCGAAAATCGAAAGCTATTGTGTTTACACGAAGTGAGCAGACAAACTAAGTTTTCCCACAAAAACAAAAAGTAACATTGTAAACTGAAACAAATATCCTGTTTCGTAATATTTTCCTGGTTCATTGATTCGAATGAAACGCAAGCCGTGCTAGCTGTTTTTTATGTTCAGCCGCATCAAATCCGTGCCCAAAATGAGTGAAACAGGCGTGAAATATCCGGGCTGAGCCGACTATTGTGCCGCGCCGCACAAAGCGGAGACTATGCCCACGCATTTCTATAAGTAAGTAAGCTAACAAAACCGCTTCGGCACTTGTATATTTTTCAGCTTAGTGTTGTTTATTCTTTTAAGGAAGACATAAACAGCACCCCGTATTGTGCATTATTCTCCGGACCAGACGGGTTCCAGTCTGCTCTTTTTTGGATGCACAGTGCTGGGAGAAGTTGTGTAGGATACGAAGTAGGTACTGATATTAATAGATTTTGTGGATGCCGTGTGGTGTCGGAATAGAATAACACCTCTCCATTTCTTCCGTGGATGTCGTAAGAGGCGACTAAAGAAATAGGTTTAGGTACGCTTTAGGCGACAGGCTAGCAACTTGTCACTATTCTACCTCTTCCATCTTTGCAAACCTAAAACTGTAAAAAAACTAGAAGTGGCTCCGAAACGTGATATAGCCATAACCATGGTTTGCCTATGTCATTTACCCAGAAACAAACGTAACAAGTATTTTCGTTTGAGTACTAAGCGGGTACTAATAAATCATCAAAAGATATGAAAACAAGGTTTTTTAAATTAAAATTTCCTACTTTTTCCCCGAGGACGTTTCAAGGCGGCCCGTTGCGGTTCCTTAATAAAAACGAGGTTGGCGTGTTTGCCAACTAACTTATTTTAAACGGCTTTTTTAATTAAACAAAATCGTACCTTAGAAACCAATTTAGCGCACGATGTTATCATTGATCATATTAATTCACATTACAGCGCAGACGGCAAAGGCCTCGGGCGCCACACTTATCGAGGGGATCCGCTCGATTGCGCGATGTTCGCTTTTAATTAGTTTCTGTGCAAGTCTCCCGCTACCAACAGTCTCAAAGAAATTGCCAAGCACCGGAACCAGTCCGCACCAGTATTGGGCGCCGCATCGGAATGACTTCCAACAAAGAAAATGCAAAGTACTTTCGTATTTCACGAGTTCTCCGCGCGCCTTGATTATTTATACACAATTGCATTTTATTTCACTATGTGACTATGTACGTATAGTAGGTATACATTGTCGGTTTTTATTGTTGTACCACGTGTGTGTGGCACAATTCGTAAGGAGTTGACGTATTATAGCTTAGTTCGTAGATGTACTGTTGCATGCGCTTATTAAAAATTTAACTGGGTCAGACGAATTAGGCAGCTTTGCAGTTAAAGCAATTCAAATTGACCCCCTATTCCGACTACGTATGCATAAATAATCCATCTTAACCTCTAACACCCGGAGCCTAATCTGACAATAGCTTTTATGGCCATTATACAGGATGCAAGTTGTATGCCATTGTACTGCTGTGCATACATCCATTCAAGTAGAAGGCGAGAGATTTGGAGCATAAACTCATTATATCATGTCATGTGAGAGTTTTATACAAATTGACTGTAGAAGTCAATACCAATTTGAACTAATTGGTACAGGTGAACTTAACCAGAGTTTACTAAAACTATACCATATTGCAATAATTAGTAACCAAGCACTAGTAGCACTAGGTATAATACAATAAATTAACAAAAAGTAACCATCCATGAGGGAAGCAACCAATACAATAATTCAAATTCAGGTGCAGCGCAGACGATGATATTGCATTTAGATGTCAGGCTCCCACGTAAACAAAGTAGGCACCGTAAGCTATATCGGCAGGCGAGGCAGCTAAGCTTGCAAAATACATATTTGATTTCGACGTTGAAGCACCTCCAGCGTAGAAATCGTTTTCAATATAGGTAATACGTATAACGGCTATGGAAGTGCGCAAACCTCCGAACTTCGCATAAACCACCGCCAAGCTGATTTATGGAGCACTTAGACCAGTCCTACGTTTCTGCTTGAGTGTTTTAAAATCACACAAAGACATGAATTATTATTATGAATATGAATTTAAAAGCCCTGTTAAAATAGCGGAAACGCAAACATTTTCTTATCGTTACAGCATAAAAAGTGAGTAACAATTTGTACATAAAGATATTCAGTATAGTTTGATATTATTCAAAGCATTTATTATCGGGTATCCGGAGTGCGCGTAGACGCGGCTAGCTGGTAAATAAATATTTAATAAGATATTCAACCCTCCGCACTAGAGGTATGTGAACAAGAAAAGCCTTTTTCGCAAATAGGCAGTATAAACCTTACTATTATTAGTCGGTGGGAGATTTATCAAAGCGGGTGGACTCTGCCGTGTCCAGTAATAAAGCACTCTGGTTTATAACGAATGCAGGATGTGCGGGTCCGATTTCACGTTCAATTGGAATACTGAGACTGGGTTAGTGGGGAGTCGGGGCAAAGAAACGAAAGTGGACAATGTAGCGAGGGCAGCGTTGGATCGGGATGCAAATTAATACGCGCCTCTGGATCGGGCACATGAATATGCATGGGTGGTCCGCCGGGCCCGGAATAATACCGGGGCCGCGCCGCCGGCCCGCCGCGGCCGGCGCATGCGACAGCCAGCACGAGCCGTCCACGAAACATCAATATCAACATTTCCTACGAACTACGCGGAAGATACATAAATTCAGCGACTATTTATTTAGCTGTTGCCCGTAACTTAGTAATTAGCTTGTAGCTACGACGCGGGAACTAATACGCAGGGTAAAAATTGGCTTTTATCTTCCTTGTTAGAACTCGAACTGCCTTAATACCAAATTTGGTCAAACGTACTGCGGTTGGAGCGAGAAAAAAAAACAGATAAATAGGCAGGCATTTTCATTCCAAATTATAATATTAGTAGTAAACGAACTCGTTATCTTTTGCGATAAGCGCTTTGATCTTTATATTGCGTTACGAATTACTTCTGTCTTAAAAGAAAATATACAACTTAAACGACAACACATAAAAATAACAAATGGCGATGTCAGGGTTTCATAATTCCAGTTTGTAGCATTATGAAACAAGTCTCAATTGAAAAGCCTAACAATGGATCTTTTCTCCCAGACCCCAGCTCAAATATATTGTGTTCTGTAATGTACAAATATTAAGCCATTCATTTTACAGCATCAATATTTTCATAAGTTTTATTTTACGAAATATACATTTTAGCCTACCCCCGCCAGCACCGTATAAAATGCTTACTCTTTAAAATGTATAAACATTAATGGAAAAGAACACAAAGAGAATGCTCTCATTATTCTGTGAGCTGTAGTGGGAAATAATAACGTCCACCGACCAGTTGGTTCCCATATATTTTCTTTAAACAGCAATATCGATAAAGTAACATCGATAGTTATTTGCTTCAATTACGAAAGTTACCTATCTATGTATGGTCGAACCGATTGATTTTTGACCCACAGCACAACATTGTCACAGTAAACGTAATAAAGTTTTCCATTTGTCACTATGACGTTTACCTTTGAACAGGTGTTATGGTGGGTCAATAATCAATTGGTTTTAGTGAACGTGATTGTCAAGGAAAACGATTTACATAAAAATAGTCCGCATGCTGTTGTAAAATGTTCCTATGGCAGAATGAATCAGCAACTTCAGAGAGCTACACTAAATATAAATGCTAAACTCGCTCATTCCTTTAGAAACGCCCAGAGCGTATACGGAAACTCCTTAATACGAAGATAATAATAATGTTAATCCTCGTATAAATATCCAAGTAACAGAAGGTCGGGAAGTCGCGACTTAATTGGGGTCACGAGCAGCGTCTTAGGACATTCGGTTGAGTGCTGAGGCGGCATCTCGCGAGATGAAGGGTGCTGGCGGCGCCGTCAGCGAAAACGCCACGTTGACATAACTGGCGTAACTATGAAACGGGCGCCACGCCACGCCGCGGCTCCAATAGCATTTTAGTGATATTACACCAAGCGTTTTAAAATATGAATATTCCAACACAAACGATGTCGATAAGCTAGGAACAATGCTCCTTTTTTTACAATTTTTCAACGCCGCAGGCTGAAAAAGTAGTGCTGAATATTTTATTTAATCGATTACATTGAGTCAGAGGGATTTTGTGTATTTAATTAAATATTTATTTATTAAATAAATACAGCATCTACACCTACTTTACATTTTAAATCGAGTTTAGTTCGACATAGTTCGAAACCTAGCGGCCGATTCGGCTGCTCCCAAACGCGCACTGCTCTGTTCGCACGACTCAATCCAATTCTTTAAGACGAGTTATGCGTATTTTTAATTATGAGTGAGTCTCACGGTAGTTTCATATTCAAAGCAACTATACTAAAAAAATTGTAACCTATCGTATTTATCGGAAATGATCACAAAATTATTTATAAACATCTTCCTTTTTAATAATAAGACAATAAAGAAAATTCAATTATGCTTTCACATCGCTGGTCACAACTAACTAAGTACGGCATATCAGTGTAAATCGCTCCACGCGACGATTCGCGTTACGATACGCGCCAATTAGCGCTATGCACGGGAAAAGGGCACGGGCGTCCGACTTCCTCTTATTAATTACTTCTTATTAACGTCGAGTATAATGAACGTAGAATATCCCTCTTCCCCATATGCATTTTTCTAAACTAATTTGCTAGTTGAGAAAATTGTAGCACTCTATTTCGATAATAAATTCACATATTTTGCTTTGCGTACATTTTTTGTGTTTTAGGTTCAAGTTCTTTTTGCCATAGAATAAATTACATACTTCCCTTAATTCTGGCAGTACCCTCACAGAAATCCCATAAACAAACAAGTCTAAAGCACATTTCGGTCCATATCTACTTTGGTAAGCTAGCTTATTTATTAGCCTATACTTTGTGCATAAAAAGCCGCTTCCGCGGCTTATAGCTGTTTACACCATTCATTACTTAAGATGACGGGCGGTGGTACAAGCCGCGGCTCGCAATGAAACCGAGCTATAAAAGGTTTTCAGCTCTTAGTTCGCGGCTTAGTCAGCATCGCCACAGCCTCCAGGTATTGTGTAGGTAATACTGCCAGCGTGCCGAGAATAAAATTACGTTTAATGCTTAGCTCATAAACTGCAATCATTGTTCAAGAGTGTCGCGGAACGTATGCAAGATTAGAACTCATACAAGTTTTCTATTAAATGGCATTGTATTCGTGTAAAAGTGGGGAACTTAAACACTGGCACAGTAAGCATGAATAGTTTTCCCTAGAGCCATTTGGATCGTGCTGTATATACAGTCAAGGAAATTGATAACTGTGCCACTTTGTACCTTTTCACAAGAAACGTCACTGTGACATACCATACTTTCTACTAATCAAAGCAATATGAAACTCACTATGAAAAGGTTCAAAGTGGCACAGGTATCAATTTCCTTGACTGTACCTAGTATATTGATTAATTGATTTGTGAGTGGGTATTTTTAATTAGCACAAGTATCAATGCCAATAATTGATTTTGCTTTGTTATTCTCATTTCAACGTTAACGAGGCTTCAATAACAATGAAACAGCGGAGGCCGCAAATGAGGCGGTTGAAGACTAATCAGTGTTTATTGCTGGCCTGTTTATCACTAGTTAAACGATGAGATTTCAATTAAAATCTCGTTCGTAGAGCGCACTGCTTTAATTAAAGCTGTTTTTTTACGAGAACCACCGGAGGTGGGCTCTCTGCCCTCCGCCATTCATTATTCTTCGAGGCTCTACACGCCGATGTTCGGTTTAATTAGTTTTAGTAGGAAGACTACGATCCACTTCCTGTTAAAGGGATTGCCAGTCTCGATAGACATACAAACACATTTTTCATTAGTGAAGCAAATTAAGATTGCTAGTAACTAGAGAAATTTTAATCTACAACAAATAATAAACATGATTATTAAACAACTAGCTTTCCGCCCGCGGCTTCGCCTGCGTGGAATTCGGTTATATTGCGGTATAAAGCGAACATTCCCTCGGGAACATCA
>BHDV01065370.1:268791-445164 GCA_005406045.1 Adoxophyes honmai
TTCCGAATCGGTCCAGTAGTTTCGGAGCCTATTCAATGCAAACAAACAAAAAAACAATCAAATCTTTCCTCTTTATAATATTATATATTAAGTATAGATGGACTCAGAACTAAGGAAAACCAGTAAATATTTTATTTTTAAATATTTAAAGTATTGTCATGTTAAACAAAAACGGAAGAAACGCGCCCCGTTCATAGGCCTTTTGTTTTTTGGCTTTTATAACTGAGCTATCAGTTTTCCAAAATATATGAGATCATTTACCTTCAACACAGTTATTTCACAGAAATGTAGGTAATAGTACAAAAACAACGCCAGACTAAAATGTCAAATCATTATTTCTATTAAAGAAATATGTTCTCAGTTTCTTCACTATCGTCTTTTTTGGAAGCCTTTTCCCTCCAAAACTACTTCAGTAATAAAACTTTTCGTGTCGCTTCGCTGCGACAAAACGGTGAAATGAGGATGACGATACGAGTAAAATAAGCAAAGCGATAGAGATGCAAAATGATATTAGAAAATATTTTTCTATCAAAGAGAGTCATTATAAAGACATGAGGAATGAATCAGGCGTGTGGCGGCGCGACGCGAGCCCGCGGGCCTCCGGCAGTCCGGCGCGGACACTTACCAGGCCGCCGTCGACGACCACTCGTCATTGAAAATAATTATTTCTGCTAATGCTCGCCTTGCTTTTGGCGGCGGGATATAGCAATTTGTCACAGCGCCTAGCGCCGGAGATGTTTATTCAAACGAGGAGATTTTATTGCAACGACATAAATCTTCGAGCAAAGACGTGATGGAAGTGACGTGATCTTATAAACGTACGACAATGGCTATTTTCTTGCCTCTTTTTCTTTTTCTTCAACGTATATTCATTTGAGCGAAACGTTCACGCGACGTGCGTCGCGGTTCTTATTATTTTTGCCCGGAACGAAAGGCTTCTTGTTATCATTTATTGCTTGCGTTGAACCTTATGAAATTGTGTATATTCAATCAGCCAAAGTTGCGCCGTAACAATGAAACAATTCGCACCGCCCGACCTTAGATAAAAGTTTGGGCGTTCCAGTGTAACCGTCTAGCCTCGGCGCTCCTGCGCCACGGCTGAAGTCAATTAACTACGTATCCGGCTGAATGACAGAGCACAAAGTCAAACTTATAACCCGGAACACGTATAAACCCTTACAAAATTAAAACAGGAATTGAAATCCGTATTGCGGAGCCCGGAGCGGCAATAAGCGAGTTATTAATTCAGCTGGCCGTCAGTAATCCGGTCGGGTGCGCGAGACCGCGCGACATGTCGTTATCATTTCGGACATTAATAAAACTCTATCCGTCGTTTCTAACGAGCACGCCGCAAACTTCGCCCGTGGGGAAATATTCAAATGGCGATGGAGAGTGTGCGCGGCGCATATTGACGCGGCTAATTATCGCGCGGCGGCCGCGGCTTGTTACAGCTCCTGCTGACCAGGACGCGCCGCCTCTGGTGCTTGTAGCACTTGCTACAGTCACCAGCAATAACATTTGCCCAGTGGAGCGTGCAAAAATATCTGACACGCCCTAGTAATAGAGTCGTATCAGATATTTATGCAGCCATATTGTGCCAGATATTGGTGCTGGTGACTGTACCACCAGCGATTGTATCGCGATTGCACATGTATTGTATTGCTAACGAAACAAGACGACTATATTTGTAATGTCCCACTAGGTCGTGGTTAGCAACTCATTATACCTCTTTCATCTGTTTCTTTAACCTAAGATCATGCTTAAAGTGGCTACGGAATGTGAAATAGTCATGTTTACCTAAGTAACAGTTCGGGTGCTATTTAGGAATTCGGGCGTGATTGTGTGTAGGTTGCGGTTTTAAGTGAGCGTGAGTCGGGCCAGATGTTTGTATGATGAATACGAATGTTTGCTCTCGAGACTTGGATGTTTATCTTTAAGAGTATAAGTAAGTTTATCCGTTGTCTAGTACTTATAGGATAGTTGGTGTAAATGTCCAATGATGTTATGATAATGATATTTAGAATGATGTTTCCGTAACTGAAAATAAAAATAAAACCAAACAACATTGATCATACATACAATCACGCCTGTGTTTCCAAATGGGGTAGGCAGAGCACATGATACGTGCCATAAACAAAACCATGATTATGACTATTTCACGCTTCACAGCCACTTATAGCATCAAACATACCTAAACCTATCCTTAGTACATACGACATCCACGGGGGAAATGGAGAGGAGTTATTTTATCCCGACACCACGCAAGAAAAAACATTGACTTTTAAATAAATGAAACCGTTAGTGCCGTTGTTGATAATAACAGCAGAACAACAATCAACAGATTGTCATTAACATGTAAATTGATTCTGAATGCTAATAATATTCCTCCTCGCTATTAAAAAAAAATATGCGGATTTCCATGGTTCTTTTAAATTTTCCAAATTTGGAGAATTTAATAACATTTTCATGGTAAGATAACAAAGACCTTGTTTAAAATAATGACGTTACCAATATCTCCTGAGCCAAGGCGGCGGCTAGTTTAAGTAGGTATTCTTATTTAGCAGAATGACAACAATAATAAAAGATCTTGTTCAGCGAAATTTCCGAGAAACGCGTCGTTACGCTTGTGTACACACGAAGGGGATTAAATTCAATCTACCTACTCCGGAGTCTGAGGGACGCATACCTAAGACGCCTCTAATAACGTACTTGTCTCGTGCATGATTGTATCGAGGATAATCCAGATTACAGATAATGGGACGGCTGCTAACGGAGTTAAAAGGTAAAAGAGCAGGGCAATCTGCAAAACGTCGGAGAGCGCCAACATATCCGGTCATTGCGCAAAGAAAGTGTTTCAAACAATTTACATTCACTTTGTAGATAAAAACAAGAAACAGTATTGTTTTCCTACTCCCAAAAGAGAAGGTTGAGTACACGGACAAAAAGTCATCGTTATCTATGAACTGTCTGCTTTGAGAGCAATGTTGCTAGTCTTGCTTTTCAGAATTACTAATGCCGATATCAGTTTTGTACGGATTCACTCCTAAAGGAGAGAGCAGACGGAAAAAATATGCGAAAGTCGCCTTAACAGTATCCAATGAAACGGGAAATATTCATAGTGTATTGCAAAGTTAAAAACAAGAACAACAAAGCTGAGCTTCACATCTAAAAATTTACAGAGCCGTCAATCCCTCAAAACTGTTTTAGAACCATCTGTATTCTGACAGCACGTGAAGTGTACAGAGATAAGTAGGTGCGCATAATCAAAGCGTCTTGGCTCGGTGCGGCGCGATGTATCTCGATCGGGAATAAGCACTGGGCGATATTCCTTTTCTATTTGTTGGCTCACGGCGAGATTCACCAGTGATATATAAGATGCCGGGAGTACACCAAGAGTTTGCTAGTAAATTCAAGTTGTTAAAAGTTTTTCGCGGACCGTTACCCTCGTCGCGAGTAACAATCAGCTCCCTATTACGTCGGGCATGTTTGTATGTCGCTTTAAATATAGTCCTTGCATCGGTCCCAGTCAAACATCCTCTTCTAAACATTAGGTGCGAGTTGGACAGCAATTGACCTCAATCACGTACAGCTGATTGTACGCTGGGCGTGGCCCCAAAAAACGTCCTTGCACTAAGTATGTATATAGATATTGATATTAGGGACGTGAAAGTCCGCCATCTTTCAATAGAAGTTTGAAATCTAGCCAACAAAGAAATGCCCAAAACAATTGTTAAACACGAAAATTTTAAAATAAAATAATTGAGAAGTTGTAGATTGAAATTAAATTATGCGTAAATACGGAGAAAACAATTTACAAGATTGCCAAGTTTTATTGAAAGATAAAGAACAATAAGACACTGTATAGCATACAACATCTGTCAAAACTTGGGAGGCAAGTAGTATAGGTTTGGTATTGAGCGGTAGTAGGTATTAGGAATGAAAGGAATAGATATCTACATCTAACGGTTTTAAAGTACACTTGGCTGTGTGGATCTTAACGTACTTACTAAATATTTCAACGCGTTTTCTTAAATACAAACAACTTTATTTATGACAGTTAGCGATGCGCGGAATGTGTCACTGAAGTGAAAAGAGTGATTTGTATCTTTAGCTCATCGAGATATGTATCACTCATTTAGTTCAGTAGTTCATTTAACTCACTAGCTCCGCCGTGTGTCAGTGGCTCAACTAATTCAGTACTTCAGTAGCTCCAAGTAGCTCAACGGCTCGCGTGGCTCACTCGCTCTCATATCACTCTTTCTGCTCTGATTTAATATTACTATCGTCTCATCTCTCTAATAATCATTACTTGTTTTTGCTTACAAGCTTTTATTTACGAATTTTATGATTGTAAGTTGTATGAGATTGAAAAGTAAGAAAAAAAAAGTTGCAGTAAAAATGTTGGAAATGAAATTTGATGGGATTTTTGGTTTCCGATGAAGCTCATTTGCAAAATAAATAATACTTAATGCGTAAATACGTAATAAGTTAATACCTAATCCATGATAATAGATGAATGATGTACATAGAAATGGATTAATATGGTTTAGTTATATACCTAAACAAAATTAATTAATAGTACCACACCATTCAAAAGCTTAAATCGGATATATTTCGACAAACTGAACTTTACCGAAGTGTCCCGAAAGCGTTCTTGTCGCTCCGCTCCACCATGCAGTTCGTTGAAGCATTCGTATCATACTGAGTTAAAAGAGTTATTGAGCCAGGTGAGCTAGTGAGTTAAAAGATATGAAGATATGTTTCGACCCAAACTGAGTGAGTGAGTGAGTGGACTACATCAACTGAACTAGTTCATTTGAATCACTCATTCGTGAGTTACACATGTCTAATGACAGTTCCCAGATATTTTCATTAACAATGGTTTATTTGAAATGATAATGTGCGGCATTTTCTCGAATCGTAATAAGTGTGACTTGCCTTGCAGAAGACCTATTTGAACAGTGTCTTGTCTTTGTTTTCTAATAGGTTAATAGCATTTGATAGACACTCCTGATAGTCCTGACAAGCGCGAGCGTGGGCAGCAGCAGAGTAAGTAATAAAATATCAAGGCTCGTACGTTTCGATGAGTAAATAATAATTCATTTGTGTATCGGTTATCTGAGCATTCTCTTGCGGCAGTCTGCGAGCGTGAGTAAACACGGCTGAGAGCAAGCCGACGCCGGCTTCAATACGCCGCAAATGACGCGTGAGAGATATTGCGTCAGACCATAAACGTGACGCCGAACAAATGCTGCCTAACAACACCAACACCATCAACTACTCATAAACGGAATGCTAAAATAACGCCATTATTCAAACCGTAAGATTTATTTCGATATGTGACGACGTTGCTCTCGGATGCCATAAATAAAAACGTGCAACTTTGTCCGCGACCGGTACTGCATCGAGCAGACATGAAATATTGAAGTAGCACTTAGTGCACTCTTTATCCAGATAAATTATTGAATTCTAGCCATTAAGTTGTGATACATCCTCATGAAGGTAAATAAATATGTAGCTTATTTTACATCAATTGTACTTTTATTTTCTCAAACATCGCAATACGTAGGTATAACAAACTAATTTAAACGCATTTTTTTTATAGAGATATACATAAGATTTTAACTTTTTCTCGTGCTCATAGCCAAGTCTAATTAAATGGGAACTAATTAAATTGAACATATTCCGGCTTCCAAACTTCCGATAAGAAAGCCTGGATCTAAACTAACTTAACTTAGGTACTTAAGTACATACATGCCAACGGTCAACAAACCCCTTTGCTTTAAACGCTTCAATGTTCACCATGTCATTTGCTAATTACCTTAATAGAAACTGCCGAATCTTATTCACAAGCCGCTCTCCAATTAAGAAACGCGAGAGGGCTCCAATCTCGGCGTATTAACATGTCACACTGAATGGCACGGCATAGCTAACACAATGTACCGTTAGAAGCATGGCCGTTAGCACGTGTATTAATTTCCGTACAAGTGGCCTAGCGTAATTTGATTGTCGCCGTGTTCTAGAATGGAGATTAGAGGCTCTTTGTGGAGTCAATAAACAGGGTGTGTCAACACGCGGGAGCCGAAGCCTCTGGGACGGCTGTAGCCTTGAGCCTCGTGTTTAAAGTGACGGAAGAGACCAAGGCTTGTAGTGTTTAATGAGAAATCGGAGCTGTATATAGGTATAACGCAGTGTGCTTTATTTAAAGTCGAGGTACACTAGACTAGACGTATATCCTCCTAGGTAACGCAAAGGACTTGGTGCCCAAAGCTGCTTCATCATTAAGGATGTAGATGACGCTTAATCAACATCTTTAGTACTTATTTAATATCGATCAAAGAAATAAAGCAGTCAAACGTAGTTTTGTAGTTTACGTTGTTTTTGATTATGAAGCTTCATTACACAGTGAGCTAGATGAATTTATTAATTTGGTACTTATCTTAAGAGATTCTTGATGTAATGTTTTTTGTTGGCTGTACTGTACTGAAATTGAATCAAATGTTCTTGTGTGCGAGTGACTAATTATTATGTTAAACACAAGACTGAAATAAAAATAGCTTATGTTTTTTACAGGATCACGACGAAAAGCTTATTTTATAATTAAGTGTATTATTACTATTTATATCTTGTACTGTTGGCTACAATCTACAATGCTTTTGAAATATTGAAGTATTTGAATTAAGAAGTTGCTTGGTCTGAGAGAATATTTAAAATATGTATGTACCTATGACTGTATGTAGAAACTGGCGAATAGTGCATTACAAATACGCAAGTATAGTTCAGATTTTTATTATTTTCGTTGTTGTAAATAATAGATGCGAGAGAAACTACTTGCTTCATTTTCATGGGTTGGCAGAAAAGCCACTTGATGATCGAAATTGGTCACATTATGACTCTAATAAAAATGATATTTTCTGGCGCATGAGTCTTGTGAACAATCTTATTTTCTCCGCGATATAATTACTTGTTATATCCGCAGTAAAGCCACAGCTTAATCTTATTGTTATGTTTCTATTAAATAATATAAAGATGAGATAGATACATATAATATAAAGCTTGTATTCTCAAAAGGGGCAGGCACAATAATCGAAACCAGGAGTACTTAAAAATAAATAAAATAAGTTAAAGAAATATGAGTACTTCAAGTTTCATATTCAGCACAATTTTACGTTTAAAATAATAGTTCAAAGAGGCAGTTAAGTGTTAGTTTGTCGCCTTAAACACATCTAAACCTATTTATTTTCTTAGGCCTCTCTCTTACGACATGCACGGAAGAAATGAGGATGTGTTATTCTAAACCCGACACCACGTTGGAAAGATTTAAGCTAGATTCTAGCTAATAAAATAAAGCACGGGATTAACGGGAACAATTTTGTTGCCATCGCAATTTTAAAACGTTTAAACTTTATTACAATCTCTGAACTTCAAGATTTGCAAAATTAAATACCTATCACGTCGACAATTGATTAAAATCTTAAAGTTACAACAATAGTCGAGGTGATTAGTCTTTAAAAGGCGAAATTAATCATAGTTGAGTACACGATTTCTTTTCTTCTACGCCGAGTCTATTCTTTAAATAAAATGCTTTTAACGTTCGTTGCGTAAATTAATTTTGCGATATTTTATTTCAACCTTTACAAGTGATTGGAACAATGAACTGTGTAGAGTCGGTGTTCGAATTACACATCTCCATTCGTCCCGTGTAACTATGTCGTAAGAGGTGATTAGAGAAATAAGTTAATGTATGCTTAGGTTATTCATTAGGCTAGAAACCTGTCACTGTTAAAACCTTTATATCTAATTTTAAAAATAGAATTGCACTAAACGTGACTTTAAAGGTGATTTAGTCATGGCATTTGAGAATACATACAGGTTTGATTGTTAACCTAAAGTTTTGGCCATGAATATTGATCAACCGCAAGTTTTTCGCGACAGTCAAAGAATGAAATGAAACTGTTTTGATTAGTATTTTTTTTTTTTTTAGTTTTATTTTAGATGTTGACCAGTTTTAAAAGAAAAATTTACAGTAACTCGCTTTGATATAAAGTAGATTTATTTTATAATATTTATAATACAGTCGTTACAATTCTGCATTATACTCGTAGCGAGCCGACGCGTAGCACTCCGTAGCGGTAGCGCTACGAAAAGCAGTGTAGCGCGTAGCTCGACCGGGTTCCCTCGACTACTCTCTTTTATTAGAACAGACAACCGTTGAAGTTGGTATAAAAAACAAACTGGTTGATTATATTATTCTATGAAGTGCGGAACCTTTTACGAAGCCGGTAACGAAAATCAACAAACTTAGCAAAATCATACACAGGCGATTTTGCAGGTAGCATTTCTATTAAATTAATAGATAGACGTATTATTATAGACTGAAATATTTTAAACAATAAACTTCATATCTGAAATCATTCCGAGTTTCAGGTAAACTTCGAAGAAACAAACTTCATTCGAGTGAAATCAAAGCAAAGTTTTAGAATAACATTAGTCATAATTGATTTCGTTTTCATTCAGATGAGAGATATTCCTCATAAAAGGTAACATATGTATAAATAGAGGAGCCAAACTTTGTCACTTAGCATAACACGCGCATAAGTTCAAAATTAAGTTAGAAAGTGGTTCGGCAGGCCCGGCAACAAAATCATAATGTAATTTGTCAAGTGTCGTGGGGTTTGGGCACCTAACGGTTTCCCGCGGCGTTCCCTCCTTCCTATCATATTCCCATTTAGCCCATGCCTTCAAACGCGAATTCTTATATTAAATTAGAGGCAAACATTTTCATTTGCCGTCCTCACGTAAACATGTCTTCGAGCGCTGTGCGCAAAAACCTTTCAGCTTTTGACGTTCGACTAATTTAACAACTTCCGTATGATGAATCTCTGTAGAAAATAACGGCGAAATTATGAATTTCATTTTAAAACACTTTATATTTTTATTAGACGAGCAAGACGCGAGTGTGAGTTCCAATACTAAATATGATACGTCTAAAATACTCACAGAGAAACCATTTAGAAAACCAAGCTTAAAACAAACTCTTAACCCGATGAGTAATTACTCTTGATTGCTCGAAGTGAATCTGGAACGTTAACAAATGCGCTGCAATCTGTTAGCATCGAGAAGCTAGTCCAGAAAGATTCAAGTCTTCATCATTTAGGCAGCGCAATTTGAAAACATTTCCTTATTCCTGTCTTTTATGCTGAATGAATGATTAATGCTGCCTTATGACACTTTGCGCGAACTGCAGACTTCAGGTGCCTAGTTAGCGAAGTTACTATCGTCCGGAAGATACGCAGAATTTAAAATCCGCGAGCGGCGACGCCGTATTTTATGTCCCGAAGCGTCGGCGTCACGTAGCATTCGAATGCTCTAAATATATAACTTTTGTTACAGAGACCCACACTGTATCATTGTGGGAACATGTGGCCGGGTAGGGTAATAAAAATTGTACACACTGCGCAAAACTGTTGACCGTGGGCGCATTGATTGCGTGGTTCAGACAGCGGTGTGTGACGTCCCGGCGAATTAGCAATACAATCGCTCAGCGTGACGCCCGGACGGCTCGGCGCGATGTACACGTAATTAATGGAGAATCGCCGAGTGGTCTCTAGATCGCCCCAAATCTGCTTAAACCCGACCATCTAAATAGCTAAATTAATTACACTACGCTCCTGAACTATTCCGGTGACTTTCCAAATGTATTAAACGCTACAAAGTATCCGGAGCGTACGCTACATCTCCACATCGAAACGCTTTTGTGAAATGATGCAAGGAACGTGCCACTTCAGTAGTATCGTGAAATCGGACTACGCCAAGATTTTGTACAAGAACGAATCTGATGTAAAGTGATTCGGATATGTAGAGCGGCGTTTACGGCCGAATTACAACATCCGATAGTACCGTATACAACGGCAATATTAGAAGCAAACCAATATCAGATTAATCCTCACACGCTGTCCAATGACGCAAAAGTATTCGGCATCGATTGGATTCGGACCATGATCCTGATAGGATAATGAAAGCGGACGCGACCGGCAACATAATACCCGCGGGCGTTTCAGCTGGTCGTAATAACACTTAAATGAGCCTAGTGACGCACTCTCTGGAAATATAATTATTCAACATGAAGAGCACTGCCCGTGACGTATAATAAAAGCTAAAACATCCATTAAAATATTATGTCTGTTTTGACTTAATGCCGTTATTCAAAGCCGCTATTGATTAAAATTACTTTACTCGATGCGAAATTCTGCTGAAATTGTACAACGTAATAATGTTTTTGATAATGGAATCTGTTTGTTAAGTCTCATCTCAGCTGTATCCAGAGGAAATATTTAATAACTAATGATTGCGTCAAATACAACTAGTGAGGGAGCACAGCATGTGTGTGCAATATGTAGATGGATAATACAGTGACGGGAGGGAAGCAATTTATCAAGCATTTTAGGGAGTTTTCCATTGTGAGGTGGAGCGAGGTTTTACCAGCCATTAGCGGCAGCGGACGGCGAATGTGAGCTGCCAGGGCTGCTAGAAGCCCGGATTAAGTCGGATATGTTCCGCTGCTATACCTATACGTCTTGTCTAAGCACAATTGACGACGCGGGTTTACAGCTTAACTTTCCTTTTTAAATTGACTTTCGACGTTCGTCTACAAATAGCATGGTTGTTGCGTGTTAGTAGTAAGGGACAGCAGTTTTGTGTGTCGGTTAACTGTGGTTACCACAGTTTATTGGCAGATAAAAGTCTAGACAATTAGGTGCTTGGCGTCAGAGAAGGTTAAACGTTAAGTTACTTAGGTCATTGACGGTAAACAGTCCCATTAAGATAACGAAGCCAAAACAGCAAAATAGAAACAGGAAGGGGAAGCGGATTATTTTGCTGCTGTTGGCAGCCCTGCTCGCTGGCGCTGCATATAATCGCGCAACTTGAAGACAAGACCAGCAAAAGATGCCGTCAATTAAAACGCGTTATTAATATCTCGACAGAATTAATTAACTGCACTGCCGTGATTATATCACTCTTCTGGATATTCACGATGCAAATGCAAAATTTAATTCATTTTCAAGCTTTCTTAATGTGCTTTTGTTAAATATGAGAACGGACGAACCGTTAGGGGTAAAGCAATTATACCGTTTTGGCAAGTTTTATGGACAATTAACTGTGCGCATTCGGTTATGCGCGACGCAGTGTATTTCACTGGAAAATTAACTTCATTTCAATTTATTTTCATTTTTTCCCTAATCTGAATATTACTAACACGTTAATAAGTAAGCAATAAATTAAAGATACCATGTTGCAATTGAACTTAAAGCAAAATCATCTTTCCTTGTACGAGTCATTTTGAAAATTGTTAACAATGTTTTAAACTCGCATTGTAAAATTCGAGTATCACTCGATTACAGTTAAGGTCGTTTAGTTTGACCCCATTCGTTAGCGTAGATATTGACCGTGGCTTAACGAGCGGGAAGGCTCTGTTTCGATACAGACACCGGCAGTTACTGCCAGACCTCCTGTTAAATGGCGCGTCACAATGTCATTACACTGAGGGACAGATAACTAGGCAATCAGCCAGCCACTCCGCTCCCGTGGACTCAGGCAGTTCCAGGCTTAAACATTTCAGTTGAACACTAATTAAATCAGATTTTTACAAGCTTTTATTGAATTTGATTTATATTTTAACCTTGACTTTGATGCTGACCTATCTTCTATTTAAAAAAATATCAAGTTGCAAAATGTAGAGAATCGAAATAGTTTATTCTGTTAAATCAGACTAGCGATTTGAATTAATGAGTGGATTGAAAACTTTTGTACTAAAACACAAACAATATGTCTAATTTATGTCCAGTCCACTTGTTCCAAAAGCTGAGTTCTTTAATGGTGTATATAATATTACTGTACGGACAATGTACTGGTCGAAATGACTTTAGTTTGAAAGTTCGATCGTCGGATATAAAGCTGTCATGAAATTTATATTGATATTGCATTGAATTGCAAGTTTCCTAGACTAAGTTGGAACTTCGCATAGAAGCATTTGGGTTCATGCATGTACTAGTTCGGACCAGGTACCCAGGTATCCCCGCAGCAGCAGTTAGACCGCGCTTCGCGTTAGTTCCGGAACTTCCTATGATAGTTAGCAACATTTCAATAATTAGTTTGAATACTTTAGGGTATCAATGTCAAAACTAAGCATAGAGATACGTTTGAGATAGCATAATCTAAATGAGGTTTATAGTTTGATACACACACTACTTAAGAATACTGGATACACAATGAAATTAAAAGTACGCGTTAGATTTTTTGTGGGAGCAATATTAAATGCAAGCCAACGTTTAAATTCTTAAACAGGAAAGTCCAGCAGCCCAAAAGAGAGTACAAAACAAACTGTTAAAATGAAAACTTAACGTAATTTAATAAACATTGCAAGAACAATAACTCAAGTGGAAAATAGCCGTAGAAAGAAAGCAAGTTTGCATTGTGAACACATTTCATGACAAATAACTGAACGCAAGACGGTCGTATATCATCTTCAAGGCGAAACTGGAGTGACATTACTCTGCGTTTGACTGCAAACAATGCGGCGCGGCGCGGCGCGCAACCTCCGCGACGTGTACAAGTTAATAGTTTAACAAGTTCGCACAGACACCACTTCCACAAATTGTTGGCGTGATTAATCACTCCTGCGATTTAAAATCGCGCGAGCAAGCTCCGCCTCCGACCGCGGCACTCCAAAAATAGTTATAGTGAGGGGCGCTATGTAAATTAAATCGAGGTCCATAATTCAAAGCGGAACATAAACACGACGAATTATTACCGGTAATCTGGTGGAAACAGATAAAATTCTAATTTGTCGCTGAGGGAAATATTTTAAAGCCCGCAAGCTGCAACGGTGGGTATAGGCATGTTCCTCCGCTTACGCTTAATTTCCTCGAGGCAGCGAAGGCAGTTTTAAAGCGGGATTGAATCGGGGCGCTCCGCCGACATCTGCCGGTGACGGTTGGAAATTTTAATACCTAAGGATCAGACAATCGCATGCAGCTTGCAGCGCCGAGCCGCCCGCGAGCGCCCGCGGCGCAGCGGCCTCGCGGCTCTGACACGGCTACTAATTCGTATTTCAGACAACCCTTGCTATTTTTATTTTGTAGAATCAAGCACTGTCAAAGCGAATACGAATATTTTTCCAAAGTTCCTTTTATACCGTTGTGATTTAAAATTTTAAAAAAGCAAACTAAAAAACATCATCAAATGAAACCTTTGTCTCTGTGTGCCTAACCAAGATATACAAAGAAGTGTGTCATCTATTATCTTCCACTATTACTACGAGGGTCAAACTGAAAGTTTCGGGAATAGAAAAAAATATCCAGTTAAAATGATCAAAAGTAATTTTATTGCTTTTGAAAGTATTCTCCCTTATATTAAATGTACTTTTACATACGTTCAAACCAGTTTTTGAAGCACTCATTGAACGCTGAAGGTGGGGTCGACAAAATGGCCGTTTTGTACGCCTCCACGGCATCTTCTGGCGCCTGAAACTGCTTACCACGTAACTTATCTTTGATTTTGGGGAATGTGAAAGAGTCATTGGGGCTTAAGTCAGGGTTGTATGGAGGATGGTTCAGTAATTCGAATTTTTCACCGTCTAGATAGTCCTTTGTTAACCGAGCCGTATGGGAGCTGACATTGTCATGGTGAAGGATGATGCGACGATTGAGGTTTTTTTTTCTCAGTTCACCATACACACTCAGCAAACAAATGGTTGCATACCAATCGGCATTGACTGTTCTACGGTCATCAAGAGGAATTGTAGCCACGTGACCCGATTTGGAGACAAAACTAGCCACCATCTTTTTGGCCGTGCTGCGAGAGCGAACCACTTTTGTCGGCTTAATCTCGCCTTCATAGGCCCATACTCGAAATTGGTTTTTAGTTTCAGCCTCATAGGCGTATATCCATGACTCATTATCCAATACAATACTAAAAACTGCATTTGAGCTTCTTCTGTTGATTTTATTTAAAGTTTCGGGGCACTAATCGACACAAGTCGTTTTCGGTTCGTCGAACAACTGATGAGGTATCCACCGGGAAAACAATTTTTGCACGCCTAACTCTTGCTGTAGAATAATTTGTATTTGACTCATTCCAATGCCCAGAGACTCCTGAATTTCCCGATATGTCACATGTCGGTCTTCCGTAATCAGTTGACGCACAACATTGATGTTTTCTTGGGTGACTGCCGATTTTGGTCGACCTTCACGCACATTGTCCATGAGGGAAACACGGCCACGTTGAAATTCCGAAAACCACCTGTATATTGTGGTCATCGAAGGGGCTTCATTATTAAAAGCAGCAATCATCCGGTCTCCACATTATTTTTGTGTTAATCCACTTTTAAAGTCGTAGTAAATCATAGCTCTTAAATTTTCACGTGACAATTCCATGTTGGGCAGCGACTCATCAAGTTCAAAAAACAATTGAAACCGAACCATTGTTTTTTTTTTCTATGTGGCCAGTGTTTTAAGATAAGGAAACTTTGACGATTGTAAAAAGGTATAATACGTGATAAAAAATGTTATTTAAATATTAGTTTCCCGAAACTTTCAGTGCAGCCCTCGTACTACTGACGACGCGTGATGGCTCGTAACAAATGTTACCCGACAAAGGGGTTCTAAATGAGCAACATTTGTACGACAATGCGTGGCCACCAACTAAGAGCGTCTTTCTTTTTTGCATTCGATTGCAAGATACAATCTGATACTGACGGCATTTTGTCGTTATAATCTCATTTACTAGCAATCAGAAATCAAAATGATTCGCTTTTCAAACTGATTTCAATGACAATACAAGCTGACACGTTGAGCTGTCTCTCCATCAAAATTTTTTCCTCATTGGTGATGTTATGCACAATTAGGGTACAGTAAAATAACGACAGAGTAGGTACTAGTCAATTATCAAAACCAGTATGGCCGTCCCCGTTGACCTAGATTCTTGAAATTTTCCATGAACGGAAATTCCATTGCATACGGGGAGGTAAAATGTGAACATTATCTATTTAGACTCTTAATATACTCAAATGAATTAAAACGGACCTGTAAAATTCCCTGTAGTTTTTACATTGGCTTTAAATTTGAAATAGCAAGCCGCGTGAACAAACCGTGACTAATACGAGAAGAAGAACCGAAGGCAGTACAATTGTTCAAAGCTTACGCGCGGATTTTCTAACCCAAAGAGGTACCTGACGCAAGTCTCAACTCGAGATAAATCTACGGATTATAGCAAAGTTTTAAAGATGTATTGAACAACTTTATGGGGCGGATGAAAATTATTTTCCCTTTGCTTCTGACTGCGAATATTAGAAGCATCCGTCTATAAATTCTCATCTCGATGTAAATTGTGGATAGTGAGAAGTTGAGACGTAAATATCTCGGAAGGTTCGATTAAAAAAGACAAGCGAATTGCAATATTAAAAGTGGTTGCAGTCGTTTTGAGTGCTCTTGAACGTTCTCTGCAAAAACTATTGAATCGATTTTTCTGGAGTGATGACGCAAATAAATTTATCGTTGTAGGTTGCGTTTTCAGGGAGTTAGTCCGCGTAGTTTTGTTTTCAATTTGGAAATCTAAAGGTAACCAAATTGTTCAAATGGAATCAGAATCAGAATCAGAACATTTATTGTTAAACTGTGTATGTTAGGTAGGTACATAACAACCTATGGAACCTATTTTATATTCGCGAGTACTCTTTTTGGTGTGGTTTTTTGAGTTCATTCTGTTCAGTGCACATTAATTCAATTCCTGTAACAAAAGGAACTAACACCTAACACAATTGGGAATTGAATAATAGTAAAAAAAAACTAACTTACACACCAATTCAAGGTAGTTACCTACGTACGTAAGTAGTCAGTTACGTAACTTGTAACGAAGTGAGTAAAAAGATAACGTTTACTACCCACTTTTCGTACGCAGCAGATGTGGTAACTGCGTGTTTTATTTTCCCATAAAACAAATTTATTATGGGAACCTCAAGTATATGATGCTCGTTGTTCTAACTGAAGTCAGAATAATTCACTGGTATTAAAACTTAACGTTGGCCTACATCTCGTAATTATTCCAAATTAAACCGGACGAGCCTCCTAAGAAGTTTCCGTGCCTAGGTAAGTTCCTGTAAGGCTAATGGGAAAGCAACATTGAAAGTTTTTGAAATATATTAATTTTTAAAAGCCAATCTATTCGATTGTATGTATAAACACAACAATTAATATTTCTTATACTCTATGTAATCCACAGCCATTTGAAGATAGGGCCGTCTAGATATTGAAGCTAAAAATAAATGTAAAAAGTTGTAGGCGTAGGGGTGGTGTGGCCTGTAGGCACTTATTTATTCATTCAAGATAACAATAACTGGGGATAATCAAAATACAGTCCTATCTCGTATCGCAAAATAAATTTCATTATCGAATAGCGTTTGGTGAAAACAAACGACCGGACACACGACGGCCCCTAAAGATTTACGATGTAGTGAGAGAAAATTTTATTATACTTTCAATTTCGCCGGTGCCCTCGAAAATAGTCCTTTGGGTGATATAAAAATGGTCTTTGACATCCTTGGAGAGCCGAGTCAAGTTATACCTGAGAATTCCGACGTCATGCCAGATTGCCAACGCGCAAGAGGGCAATTTTAAGTATTACCTGAGTTAATTATATTAGCGAGACGGAGAGAGTTTGAGACTGTAATGTCATTATGAAAGCAAAGGTTGGAAAGGTTTTAATAAGGTCCCGGGTTGACAAGTTGAGTTAGAACGCAGGGGTCGGAGCGGAGGAGAAATTCCACGTTATAATGTATCGCAGGCAGCAACTGTGCGAACTCATCGATCACAGGCTGAGTACGATAGCACATACGTGTAACACTTCCCGTGAAACTTTGCAACGAGTGGGTACACACGCCAAGCCCGCGCGCCAAACGGAGCGGCGCCGCACTCTCTCGCTTCGCAGCGCGCTCCGAAGCAACGCAGATATTATACTTATTGTAACTGTCGCGCTGCATACTACCTATATAGGTATGACAGGATTTGAAAAGCCTCTTTAACCATTCTGCTGATGGTATTTTGTAATTTTAATAACAATTTATCAGCTTATTACAATGCATGAAGAAATTAAGGTTTCGAAATTTCCTTTTCTATTTCATTCTATTTTTATAGTAATGCCTAGTACTAGTTACTGGAACTCAGAAACAAAAAACAAAATACAGCTCAACCTTCTATCCAAAAATGTATGCAATACTTTACGGTTTGTTTCAAAAACATAAAGCAAGAGTGCCCTAAAATATCTGGATCACATTTGATATATGGAAAATAAAAAGATTTCATATTTAGACAGCAAAATCCTCTTCCCATCATATTTTACGGGAAAGCCGCTTATGCGACCAAAATACGTGATATTTTTCTTCTTTAAATATATCGTTTTAATCTCGCGCGCGTTAACCACAAACAGCCGTTTGAAATCTGCTTCGTACATACTATAAATTAGAACCACTATTTGTATTCGGAGAATTTCCATATTATTTCTGAACAGTACGGACTCTAAAAGAGTTCCAGACGAATACTGAAATAAAACACGAGAACAAGCTATCAGCGACTGTAAAAGCCAAGTATTTTTTTACTATGTACATTCTAATTCCAAACTAGGTACTATTACAGAAACAGACAGAATACTCAATTTAGGATTTACGGCATACCATAATCCATAATTCTATTCGAAAGCAAAATAATCGAAGAGTATTCTGAAGATACAAGAACATTTTCAATTTCTCATAAAATGAAATTGATAGAGAGCCTCAGTGAAAGTCTGGTAAAGTTTAAGCTTATTGGACGTAAATAGTAGATGGACCGTAGCGCATGGCCGGTTGGCGAGTGCTCACGTGTATAGTTGGAGCGAAACTTTGAATTATACAACCAACAATTTTGCAAGATAAACTTGGCTATGGCTTTGATATTATTTGAAGCACCGCGGTATCGTCTTTGATGTGGAATATTCAACACAAAGTTTACTTCAGGTTATAGACACTTTGAATATTGTATTAAATCAAGCGTTACTTTAGGTCCAAGCTAGTGTCCACGTTTCTAAGCTCTATCTAAGACGAACACATTTCATCATCAGAACAGCTCTTGTAACCGATCACAATACTACCAGATGTTATTCTCATAACTGTTACGGCTCTTATCTGGCTTAGTTTAAGTTAGAAACACGCCAGCGTAGTTTAAGTGTGATGTAAATGTGTGGAAGGAGCTCCAGGAACATGCATACATTTGTGGCATAGACTTAGGTAGCTATCATATCAGGGTCGTGCATAATCAAAGTGTTCATAGTTTAGTTGAATACAAGCCTATTTAGTCATTCCATAGTTTCTAACTGTTTCAATACACTCTAATCTCTAATTTGTGTCTCTAATTTGTGTCTTGTAGGTTCGCAAAAGTAAGTTACAGTCGTTACGTCTTAAAAAGATTCAGTTTTCGGTAAGAGCACCTCGACTCTGCATTCGTCTTTGACGACTCTCCTTCGAAACCGCTTTCGCCCATTATCACAGTTTATGACTTCTCATTCGGAAGTTTTAGAAAACGGTTCCGGCTTCATCCTCTCTAAGTTTGCTCCTCTCCGAGTTTCCTTGTTGCATTTAATGGCTCCATTAATAAATACATAGTAGACATAAAACAAAAGTCTCATATTACTTTCGTCTGTTTGACGACTAACTAAGTAAATACAATACACATTAGGCTTGTGCAGATATTCAAGAAGCAACATTGGTAAACATTTTGGATCATTATTCATTATACCAGTGACTCGCGACTCAGTGTGTGTAGAATTCGCACATCGCGATCTACCTCAGATAAATATGTTAAAAATATAAACCAGTAACCGAGGTCCATTTAAGATAACTATAACTGGACTCACTAAAGTTTATCGAATTCAGATTAGCGGTTAAAGTGTATGAACGACAGATAGTGTGACTTTCACATCTATAATGTTAGTAGAGATTGCTCACTCATATTGCAGTAAAATGATGTACCTTCTTCTACATGAGTAGAACTAATGTTTGCTCCATAAGGAAATAGTATCATCTTTTCACGCTATGAACTCGCACTTTGAGTTTTCCTGTAATCTCGGTACTATTGTTGTTGTCCATACATTCGCAGCAAATTAGCTCGCAATTTAAAAGTATTTCTCACAGTCCCGCTCAGGTATTTATTGAATGCCTTCTTCGCTCGCCATTTTGTTTAAAAGCACAAATAGTGACAACATCATCAATAGTCCATTTCTTGATTAGGAAAAGGAATTGAACTCGGCCTCCCGCGTCGACACAAAGGGCGGCGAACGGTGACTGACGAAAAAGCAACACGGACCGCTTTGTTGCTTCAGGTTTTAACAAATTACTTACAACCAAAATGAATGCCTCATTTTTTCCTTTATGCAGATAACACGCAACAACGGCCCGATTGTGTCGGCATTCCAACAATTAATAAGATATCTTTTCAAAAATTAATATGCACTGCGTAAATTTACAATGACGTGTTTAAGAGCGTGCACACAAAATTCGGTGATTTTGATGATTTTCAAATGCTTTAGAAAGCTATAAATCCTTAAGTTTTTAAAGAAAAACTACTGTAACATATAAATAAACTCTTTTTCTAGGGATTAACGGAAAGAAATATTTTATTAGCAACACAGATTTCTTTTACTTAGCCAATTTGTTGAAGGGTTTTCGCAAAAATACGCGTCAGAGCTGTCTTTCACTTGAAAATTTTCCATTAAAATTTACCATAAACGATATAAACTTGTAATTATCTGATAGACAATATAGTCTACTGGGGATTAACGGAGAGACATGCATCAAATTATTGGTTTTTATTAATCAAATATCATTTTACATAATTTCAAAGTTGAACTATTACTTTATTTTTTTTCTCATTGATTTTAATGTAATTACAAATGAAACAATTTTATTGTAAATTTACAGAATATGTTTAGTCTAACCATATTTTTTTTATGGCTAAATATGAGTTAGTTTATTTTTTACGATTTTTTAAACATTGGTCCAAAACCACTAAGGTCAGGTGGGGGAAGAGAAACGCAGGGATAAGAGGGCTCTACAGACCACAATCACTCATAACTCGACGAGTTATGGTCTGTGGTGCCTCTTACCCCTGCCCTGCCCCTGAATTTCTCTTCCCCGCCTGATCTTATAATTACGTTCGTAAAAAATGTGTGCGCCCTCTTAAGGGTTTTATTATCAGACTAGAGGGCTATTGAAGACACTACATTTTTGTTGTAATAAGCTATTACAGGAAAACATACGTTAGCCAGATTTTTTTAAGGATTCGTTAATTTAATTATGCTTAAATAAAATATGACAAGACAAGGAGTTGCTGTCTAACTATAACTTTGCCCCATTTACAAACTGAAAACTCGATGATTCATACTCGATACCAAAAAAATATTTCTGTTTTGTGGATGAATAAACTGAAGATATATTCTAAGGAAAATTCCTGCCGGCGGAAATTCTTTCTGCTAAAGCAATTAAAAGACACGTAAAATGTAATGTACTCACATTCATCGTGATCTTTGGCGGTGACGGTGAGTACCGTGTGTTGGATGTCCTCATTCTCGTCGACTTCCGCCTCGTACAGCTCCTTGTCGAAGTACGGCGGGTTGTCATTCTTGTCAGCGATGCCGATGCGGATGAACTTAGTCACTGCAAAGAGAAGAATAAAATTAATCACCGAAAAATACAGCATAAAGACTCTTGGGAGACTTTATTGAAAGTCTGCGAGCTAAAGTAAGTGTAGGTAGGTGTGTACGTCACAAGTTTCAAAGCAATCTATTTTCCCGTCACCTGAGTATTTCTAAACACAAGTCGCTTTATTTTATACTTTGATAAAAGCATTTTTCTAGTAACAATTTAACATTATCACGCTCAAATAACTCCGACATAAAGCAAACGTCAGCGGTTCCAAGGAAATTGCAAAGGACAACAAACAGCGTGTAAGAACTTTTTATCACGTTTCATCGATCTTCGTTTTTGTAAAAAGCTTTTCTAGAGGCATCCTAATTGGACGATATGAAATGAGTTCTAATCAGTTTCGCCAGAAAAGTCGCAAGAAAAAAGAAATCTAGACGGAAATTGCTTTCGTTTGAGGCACATTCTAACAATGATAAATTAGGGGCCCGCTGGGCGAAATGTCCGGCGGCTTTATTAGCAAACATTACTGACACTTCCAGCGGAGTTTCATCTCGAATAGTGTAACGTGGACTTTACGAGGCGGGCATACGGCAGCCGCCGCCGGTTGGCGGTGCGGGCACCGGGGCCCGTGCCGCCTGCCTCCGCGCCAAACTCCGGACCTCGCTTATTGCGGCTTCGGTAATGGCCCCGACAGACACGCCAACACTGAACTAATACTAAATAAGCAATCGGCATCTTCTCTAACATAGATATGACATTCAGTTTATTCGTACTCGTATGTAAGCTATTTCGGGAGATACACGACAATTTAAATGCGGATTTGTTTTGAATTCCGAGGAAGCCTCTGATATCAAAGAGAAAAAATAAAAAATAAAATCTTGTATAGTGCTTGTATCTAATACGCTTATTGCGGATTAAAGCGAAAATATCCAGACTTTGTCGAGCGTTAGGACAGAAAAATACACCGTCTTTTTGTGTTTATCCTACACAATTCAAATACCTTTAAAAATGCTAAACAAGTGCTGCAAAAAATATACCCATTTCCTATGAGCATCGTTTCTGACTGTTCCTCATCAGATTATCTTTTAGGCGTTGTTGTAAAATAAACAAAAATAGAGCTTTAAGATCTTGACGCATTAGTCAGTCACCTACATACACGCATCGATAAAGTTTGTACAGATAAACGGATAATCTTCAATATGCGTAGGTACTTTGATATCTACAACTACTATTTTTATAATCAAAAATATCGTTAAGATTACAGCAAATATACTGTAAATATAATATTAAGAAAATAACATGAAACATTACAGCGGCTGACCCTTTGTACTAAACCCAAGTTTCATATCGCGATTGCATGGCGTATAGCGCTATCTTCACTACAAACCCATGCCGCTCCACAACCAATCAATAGATACTCTCATAATCTCATAAACTACCAGATATTCCATAAATAACACAAGATTAAATCAGACTTTAAGTTATCGTATCGTGAAAAGAAGTTTCCCTCATAAAATTTGAAGTTCAGCTGAATTGGACGCCCATAAAAACTAATCAGCGACGTAAAGAGCGACCTAACGACGCCGCGGGCGACTTTTTGCAAGTAAACATGCGAGGGGAGGCGCCAGGACTTTGCCGAATTATTTTGTTACCAAACTGCGTCAACTCCCGTAAAAAATGATGCTAACATTTCACAAGCGGACGAATTGTCACGAGGATCGATACTGGAACTGAATGAATTCAGTGCATGTTGTACGAAATTAGTTTTCTGAACATGTTGACATGCCAAAAGATAATTTCGCGAACGCTTTTGCACATAGGTAAACTACGGTTCCAATTTTTACACACTTTTAAACACAATCAAATCAAGCCCCGTCTATTTGTAGTAAAATTTGTCGATCAGCTTGAAGATGAGCCTCAAGATATTTTAAGGAGAGAAAAGAAGTATGAAGATCTTCTTTCTAATGCTTATAAGACCGTATAAGGTAGACAAAGGGCTTTGTGCCACAACAATAAGCATTTCATGTTTTTTCACTATAAAACATAATACATAAAGTCTTGTTCAATAGGTGTACGCTATCGGTTAAAACATAAAAAAGAATACCACGACGTCCTACAAAAGAATTTGTCGGACATCGAGAACTAATAGGAATTTCGTCTATTTAGTTTTAGCATTAGCAATTCACTGTGAGTGAAATACCAAGCTCTAATATTCTCTAAGTGCGTATAAAACAAAGCATCCTATCAGGGTGCAAATGTGCTAAGATCGAATCTTCAGGACACATTCACATAGCCCGAGTGGTGGCCGATAATGAAATTCTTTATCAAGAGGTGCACAGAGTGGAGTGGCGGGACGTGCCTCGGCGCCGCCGCGCGCCCAGCGCCGCCGCCCGCGGCTCGCCTCCTCGCATAAGCTGCTTCTAGCCAATGTAACACCCTTCTGATTTCTCGCCCCGCTGCCAAATTCACGAGATTCGGGACACCGATGCTCCGATCTTCTTAACAGATCTCCCCAAACTACATTTCAAGATAAATAGAAATTGTTCTCAGCCATTGGAGCGATTGAAAGCCAAATGTAAGATATCTTGCGAGCTCGCGGCTCTGCATTCCTCGAGATGAAATTCAATTGGAAAAATATCTTCCATTCCTTGCAGTCGAGCTTAACTTTTTTCTTTTTATTGTTACTTTAATTAAGCGCTGTAGCAGGTGAGTTAACATCTGAAGCTATCAGCAAATTTACTATAGCAATGGGGGTGCGCTATCAATCTTTTCTGCGGGCAGAGTATTCGGGAGCCATTCATTTGCACATCGATTCCAGTTTCAATTACAGTAGGTACGAAGTGTGCATTTTTCGCGAGGCTCCCAAACGTTTCCACGTTTTGCTTTTTGCGTTAAACGGTCTGTGTCGTAATGGTCTCGGAAACAATAAAATACGACTATCGTAGTGTTGCGATTTCACTAAAATTTCGACATAAAATTTCAATATTCAACTTTACGAAACAAACAAATGTCTAGATATGTACCTACTTTGTTTATAAGACTACGAAAGATAAACGGAAAGTAATGTGTCATTTGAAGTAATATCGCGTTGGTAATTGCATTAATTTTATTGCTTTAATGTGCCACAGTTCCCCAGAATGTAACTTAGCCACAGAATCTAATTATGACATTACTAATAAATTACATGGCTTAAGGGATCTAAATACTTTTGGGAGCGCTATAAGGCGAAGGCAATATCTTTCGCAATACATAATGCAGGGCAGAACTTGGTTTTGAGGAACAAATTATGTTATACTTCATTGCCACAAGGGTGAAAAACTTTCTACTTGTCAAGAATATTTCTGGCCAAATTCTAAATTAGTGATGGTATTGTTTAATTCTAATTTTAGGGAAATCTTATATAATTAAGAGAAAAACATAAAAAACAGAGACACATTCCACAAAATCAAGGATCATTTTCTTAAAAAATTAAGTTAGACAATCTTTGAAAGACCCAACACGTTTATTTAGGTGTGCCTTAGGTAGACGGAAATATCTCCAACATGCTCGAAAGCCACAGTAATTTCCTCTGAGTACGTAAACAGGCTGTAATGTGCGGGCACAGGGCAGCGGGCGCCCGCGCGCGGCCGCAACTTCCGCAACGGGTCACGAAGTTTTAATGGGCGAGTGTAAAATTTCGTAATTGGATTGATTGACGAGGTGTGCCTCGCCAGTTTGTCACTGGCGGTAAACTCAGCCCTCGCGGCGCCGCGGCTGCCTCGTTCGCTCGGTTTTAGTTTAATGCACGAGTTTCCACACTTTTTTACTGGATCAGCTTGCAAGGAACTTTTTTTAAACATAAAACTACCGTGAGACTCACCCATTGTGAAATACATCGGAATTACTCACGTTTTATATCGAGATTAGCTCGAAAATTCGTGCCATATCGTGACCCATTGTCCGGAGCTAAGTGCCACGGCAGCGGATAGACGATGGCAGATGATGGGTCACGAATTGGCCCGAAACATGTCGAGCTAATCTCAAAACAAAAATATTTTATTTATACATTAAACTACCGTGAGACTCACACATGTTGAAAGTTACCGGATAACTCACGTTAAATAAATCGAGTTAAGCTCGACATGTTTCGGACTAATTCGTAGCCCTTCATCTAAGAGCGTAGGATGTCGCGCGCAGAGAGCCGAGGCGCGCAGTTCGCGTTTGGCAGCAGCAGCTGCCGCGGCTCCTAGATGAAGAGCTACGAATTAGTCCGAAACATGTCGAGCTTAACTCGATTTATTTAACGTGAGTTATCCGGTAATTTTCAAAATGTTTTATTTCACCATAGGGAACGTTCAGCTCGCAAAGAACAGCGCTACTGAAGTATCAGCTTGACGTAAGTACAATAACTTTAATGTAGGTCAAGCAGAAGGACATACATCATTTTTTTCAATACTGACAATGAAACGTACATTTAACATTATTTTTTTGTTGCAAAACTTATAACAGTATGTTTTGAAAAGTGAGCGCTACGCGAACTTGACCTTCACCACTCTTATCTCGAATCCCTTTTTCCAGAAAAAATATGCAAAAGTTTGAGAAAGACGACCTCCACAAATATTGATAAATGATAACTTTTAATGAACACATACAGTTTAAATGCCATAAACATTCTGCTATTAAAGTGCCAGGAAGTGGTATGAGTAATAAAACACTCAATTGCCTACATACAGTGAACATTTGCCAAGAAAACTACTCGGAGAGATTTTTCACAAAAAGTGCGCGATTTACATAATGCTCAATGGTTTGGATAAATGTACCAAGTACATTTGCAACCATCTAGAGTGTGTCTCACTCTTTACCTACGGCGCAACCAAGTTTACCTAAAAAAAGGGGTGTAGCATTGCGCACTTTGTCGTGTCTGCCAGCGCGTATCTACTTTTTAGCGGCGAGAAGACGGGGAGCATTATTACAACAGAGAAATCTACCATATTGCCGACTAATACAGTTAAGTTTTTGTAGCGACACTTACATCGGCACTGGAATCACTTTAATACAGTTTGTATGTTGCTGTTTTACGTCTCAAAGTGAAACGTACGATCGGTAATAACAACAAAAGTCCTAGTTGAACGCTGGAAATCGTATGTTGATTTCCCGCAGGAGTTATGCGGTCGGAGTATGATTCCGGTGCTCCCCGATGTGTCGCAGGACCGCTTTAGACGATGTCCCTATTGGAACATGACGACGGCTTCCCTCTAGATTGTCGGACACAAAGGTAAATCGGGAAACAAGACATATTTACTGGGGTCGCGCATAGAAATAGTAACGACACGGGGTGTAAATCACGGTAACAATATAGCATTCGTGTCACTTTGTATCATTCGGTTGGATCGTGTTGTATTGTCCGCAACGAATTGAGCCAGTTTGGCTGACGATTTATTGAAGACAAAGAATACGTACTTACGCACTTACGTGCTACTGATGTTTCAAACAAGCACTCACAAAAGATAGACCTGACCGAGCCACTGGAAGAGATTTTCTCTAGGAATAAACGTAAGGAATGTACGTCGAGATACGCTTGGGCTGTACTATCGGGTGTTCCAGAAAGTATAAGCACAAAGTTGCAGTGCTGTATTTTTTTTTATATTAATGATTAGAAAAAAGTTTAAATGTAGTTGTTATCTATCCATGGCTACCAAGAAATGTCGTTATTGCTTGAAGTCAATTTCTGCATGATACGTAAAATGCGAGGTATTTCTCCAGATAAACGTAAAATTATCGTGCACAAATGGTGTACAATTCCTAACATAACGCTAAAAGACTTGGCGAAAACGGAGGGAGTCCGCATCGGATCCGCACGTTCAGCTCCTCGGAAGTATGGTGAGGAGTTTACCTTTCATGATGCACCAAAAAGCGATCGAAAAACGGGACCTGTGAACCGAAATTTGGACCGCAAAGTAGCTCAGACGTTTAGCAGAAAACCCGACCTGTCTGTCAAGGATAATACCAAGAACTACGAATATCGGCAAGTAATGTCCACCGAACCAAGCAAGAATTGGTTTTAAAACATACAAAAAACAGAAAAAGTTAAAACGAAGTGATAAGCAGGCTGCATGTGTGAAACCAATAGCTCGAAAATTTTACGACAAACTGTTGTGCGGAAAATCAGCGTGTATTATCATGGATGACGAGAGATGCATAAAATTTGATTACAAATGCTCCCGGGTGATCAATTTTGTACCATACAAGAAGGCCAGGGTATCAGTGATGACAACGAATCAATTTTGACGGAAAAAATCAGTAAAAAAACAATGGTTTGGCAAGCTATTTGTGAGTGTGGCAAGTTATCAAAGTCATTTATTACTACGCAAACATTGAAGGCCGATACCTATATCACCGAGTGCTTAAATCGTCGCCTACTACCTATGATCCGCGAGCATGATGACCCTGTTGTATTTTGCCCGGATTTGGCATCTGTACACTATTGGAAAGCCACGTTGGCCTGGTATAAAAACGATAGAGTCGTATACGTTCCTAAGGGCATGAATCCTCCGAGCTGCCCGGAAGCCAGGCCTGTTGAAACTTTTTGGGCACTTACCAAAGCTTACCTTTGGAAAAATACCAAGGCAGCAGATTTCATTGAAACTTTTAAAAGAATCTGGTTGAAAGCCTCCAAAGTCGTGGGGAACAGGTCTGTGCTGAAGCTTATGTCCAGTGTAAAATCCAAGGTCCGGTCTTAAAGATAAAATTAATTGTGTTGGAGAAATAGCACACTTGTTATAATAAGGCTATAAGTTTAATTTCCATTTATAAAAAAAAAATGCTGTGATAATCAAAATCCTTTCGTTTTATTTCAAATAAAACTCGTGCTTATACTTTCTGAAACACCCGATAGTGTGCATTTATTTGCGTTTTCTGATCTCTTAAACTTTGTCGGTTTATTTTAAAAACTGTTAGGTATAGGTACTACACCCACGGAAGAAATGGATAGGTGATATTTTTCTTGATTTTCAAACAGTAGCAGGAAAGTAGACTGATACCGTTTCTGCGTACAAAATATATTAGTATGTACTTACAATACCTACAATATTTACAAAGGTTTGTTGCTCAAGAGATTTTCCAAGTCATAAATTTCCAAAATAAAATAGTATCCCGAAAATTAAGCTTAATCCAGCATTATGTATACTACTTTTTATGCCTCTTAGACATGAGAATTGATGGGCAAACTTGGTCAGGCATCTGGTTCCCACGGTGTATACAAATGATATAAATGTTCTAGCAAATTTAGAGTCCGACCACGTTAACTCTGCAGTGGAATAATTTGGCAACACTGTATTTTAAAGTCGGATCCCGAAAACAACATGCGTTATATTTGGAGTATCACCATATTATTCACTACAAAGTTAGCGGGGTCGGACTCAATAAACGAACTTTAAAACTTCTGTTCACCGCGGATGAGGAAAATAAACTATACGTTTTGATACACGGCAAAAACTCAATTTCCTGAATAGGAATACCTCAGAAGGGGAGGCAATCGAATAATATTGTGACGTGAGCAAAGGATATGACAAATGTTATAGAAATTTTGCGACCAACTCCGTTAAAGAGAGGTTTATAACGACGAAGGTAGAGAACGTAAAGTATTAGAGCTATTAAGAACTATTTTTTTTCACAATATTTTTTTTTTTAATCAAGTTAACATGGATTTAATTTTTGTTAATACGAGCTTATAAATATATTAGTGTTTTAAAACTAAGTCATATCGAAATGAGTTAGACATTTGGGCTGATTCTTGACCTGTCATCGGTGGCAACGCGAGCAAAAAGACCGGTGGCACGCATTGCGCGTCTAGCAATAGCCACCGTAGCGCATTGCTCCCGATGATGAATCACGAATTGGCCCGAAACATGTCGGGCTAATCTTGCTCTAAATATGTGAGTGTATCCGTTTTACTTCACTATGAGTCTCACGGTTGATTTATGTTTAAGTTAACTAGATTAATTAACGGCAACTCTAGGCCACAAGACACAGTCCCAGGGCCACGTGTACAAAATCAATGGGTTTCAAGCAAACACATTTAGGAAGTGTATATTGGTCCGTAGGAGTAAACAGCTTAGGTCCGCTTGGAAAAGTAAAATAAACAACGACAAGGCGGCGAGAAGAGGGCACTGTGCACTCAACGGCGTGGCTGGCTAGTCACAACACGCCGTTCCTCATTTGCGGTGGGTTTTTTTAGAGTTACGGTCTGCGAGGCTACTAACGGGTCCCTAATGTTGAACGTAAGTATCTATATCACATCTGGCCACGGGTCTCTTTTCTTTTAATTGGTGGATTAGTCCGTCCCACATGTCTAAGAGTGGTTAGGGTGGCTAAGCAATGTATAATTCCCTGAGTTGCTTTTTACGATATCCTCGGAAGACATGATGTGATGCAACACAAGACGCCAGAAAACTGCTTCCGAAAACACACTTATCAATGGGTTCGTACGTTAAATGATAATATGGTTACACAGAAATACATACACACAAATAGCGGACAATAAACATACATTTCAGTGTAGCATTGGCAGCATTGGTAAATCGCGTATCCAAATGGCTCACGATTTATATCTAAGTACGATACGCATTGAAACTTTGGCACATTCGTATAGGTATGAGACTCGGTAAAACCCAGTTGCAACGAAACTTAGCTGTCCTATCGAATTTTTAATAATGAGTGCGGCAAACGCCGACTGCGGTATGATTGTATAAAAAGCTACCCGTGAACTGGTTAGCTATAGGTACTCCGCTTTTGTTTTTATTTATCTCGTTCCGTAGATAAGAGATTTAGCGATATACAACGTTATGCAAGCTAAGCTGAACTGGACCCGCAAAAACGCGACGCGGGAGCGTGCCGCGGACGGCCCCTTGACACGCTTTCCTAATGATGGCCGCCAAATACCAATTATTAGGACCCTCACGTGACACAATCCCCGGCCGCGATGGTATTTTATTAACACCCGCTGCGTGCATTAACTGCTTTCTTGTCCGGCTAACAATAAAATACGTATTTCATTCAAGAACAAAAAATAAAACTCACATCTTACTAGCATACTATCTTCAATCAATCTTCAACCAGGTCGTAAAGATTTTTTATCAAAGAGATATTGCGCTATCCAATACCAAAAACAAGCTTTTTATAAATACAACCGTCTGTCTTACTTTTGATTACGTACACATAAATATGAAATCGCAAAACGTAATAGGAGAATCACTTCTAAATCCCAAAAGAATAATTCACCAAAATAATAATGGGTAGGCAAACGTATAAAAACTTGGGAGAATGTTATTATCATGTGAATTATACGTCACGCAACTGTGAAGAAAGGATTATTAGACATGTTTCAGTGACTATACTGAATTCAGGCAGAAATGAAATACGAAAATAATATTAAGATAGATTTCCACGCAACCTAACAAGTATCTTTTTGTGCTCTAAATGTGGAATAAATACGTTAAACAGACTGGGATTTATCAGAAAGTATTCAGATTTAACTGAAATCACAAAAATTGTGAAACCCGATAAGTTATTATACGACTTAGATTGCAAATTTTGATTGAACTATTAAACTGGTTGATGTACAATGGGGTCCATAACATAATATGCTTGAATATCTGACGTCCCTAGTATTATTCAATTACTGTCATCTCAAACCCGCAACTCTGACGGAGACCGTCGACGAAACTTATTAAATAAAGCTCTAATTCGAAGTTTCGCTCGATATCCTAAACTTTTCAGGGAACATAACGTGCATCAAACTATCTAAAAACCAGTATGAAAACACAAAAGCGGTTCCACAGTTTCGCTTCTCTTAAGAATTATATTGCCACAAAGAGACACAGGATACCAAACTTAACACCCCAGTTTTTCCCTGCGGAATAAAAAAGACGAATTGCTCGACAAGCAAACAAACATTGTGACGAGATCTGCAGAGATGGAAATCACGCGAAATGCGAGATCAGCGCGGATACCCCGTTCGAATGAAATTATAGAGCCGATATTTTTGCTACCAGATTGTTTTCGTTACTTTCGTTTCGCCGACTCTAAATTAACAATAATTAAACCTACGCCTACGTGCGAATTTGATAGACGTATCTTTTTATCTTTTGTACATAAATAACGGAGATTTTATGAGCGAAGTGTGATCAGTTTTGCTACGAATAATGTTTCATGACTTATTTTACGCTCTAACTATCTAAACTTCTGACAGGCTTATTTTGTATTATTCTATAAAAAAGTGCAAGCAGTGAAATAATATATTGACAAATAAATCGTATTTACTTCTTGGCACTCCACAAATCTTCGACCGATTGGGGAAACAGATACGGTGGCCCAACTAACTCGCACGCACTTTGCAAACAAAACCTACTCGTTAGCAGCAATTGTAGTGCGGTCGCTCCAATAGGACGCATTAGTATAAGTGGGTTCGCGGATGCGGATTGGCTGATTGTGCTGGGACAGGGCGCGTCGATTACATTTGCGAGCCTCGGGATTGAGTTTGCGCCTTATCTCAGGCGACATCAGGTGCAGCGGCTGCAGCCCGATGCAACTTTTTATTTTATTGCCAGCAAAGCCTTCATGTACACCAATTCTATTTCATCTAAACTTGGGTAGGTACGCGTCGACGGCCGAGCAAACTACCCCAAGTGGAAAGTGAGGAATTTAGATCAGCGAGGCAGATGTTTCTGCTGGAACCTTTTTACCCTTGTAAAATATATTATACACAAGGCTAATTATAAAACTTTCGGGGCAAGCCTATAAAATAAATAATTATAATAGGCATCTTCGTAGTAACACAAACAAGGCTACTAAACTTTATGGTTCGTAACATGCAAAATAAAGCAACTTTTACAACCGCTTAACGTAAAAAACAAGTGACATGTTGAGTTCGGTTGAATTTATTATACTTGTCTTTATATTTACTTCAAAATGAGATTAAACAGAGATATACGAGCTTTATACAGGGTGAAATCAAAATGGTGCTACCAAATATTTAAGTGTTTACTACTGCAATAACAATAACTCGTGCAATGCGCTAACTCATTTGTTTTGACTAGTCTTATTAAATTTGAGACGTCCCTACAATGAGGACGCGATTTCATTACACCTTAGTGTGAACATGCAAAAATTTAACTAGCTGATTTTAACAATTGAACTAATGCGCTACGTTACGTTACCTACTGAGTAAGAAGAACTGATTTTTAACCGACTTCAAAAAGGAGGAGGTTCTCAATTCGACCTAATTTTTTTTTTTTTTTTTGTACCACCAATTTGATTTCACCTTGTATAAAGCAGAAAAGACCTAGTTCTGACCCGTCAATCTGATGCGGGCTAGTCACAGATGCGTAAATCAAACATAAATTTGAGTTCGATGTTGGGTCTGGGCACCGAATACTCCGTTTCCCAATATTCGTTCAATGGACCTTTCTCATTTACATACTTACAAATTTCTCTTTCAATAAAAAAAAACCTTTTCTAACACTTTTCCGCAAAAAATGCTACAGCATTTAGATTTTTTCGTCAGAACCTCAGCTGTGTCAATACACCGAAGAATAAATCACAATAAATTCTCGCAAAGGACTGCTTCAGGAAAAAAACGAACAGGTACAGAAAGGCTTTAATTAAGGACAGGCACAAATTCTAACAGTCCTCGCAGCAGTAAATGTGTGATGTACCAAGACGCCCAAAAGTTCAGTTCCAAGTTACGTCATTCAGCAACTCTGTTAAATGAAATTCCTAATGATTTCAACTTCTACACGTAGCTAACCACCACCAAGATAATTTGCCAAAGTTTCTGCACAAACGTAATATACAAAGGGAACTCTGAATACTTCGCATTACAATTTTGAAGGTGGTTTTCGGTAAAAATTTAGTTAACTTTAGACAGTTCCGTTTCATATTTAAGAGTTAATTTCCTGTCTGTAATGTCCCTCCAACCGTTTCGTTTGACGCCGGGCACTTGTTTATCACAAATTTAAAGCCCTCTTTGTGTTGGGAAGCTGCTTTACGACTGTTCTTTTTTTAATATTTCAAGGTATATTTCAAAATAAGCAGCAATGTTAGTTCCGACAGAGTGGAGACGTAGATACCGATAATTTCCGCTATAAATCTTAAGTGTTTTTTCCTTATTAGCCAGTGCCTTAAAGCAAAAGGTCCGTGGAATTCAGCGTCAATAAATTTCCTCGTGATGAGGCCCGAGTATGGGCGTGCGGCGTGAGGCAGTGCAGTAACACCGCGAATGGGCCTAATGACTCGATGCTTTTGACGAACCCTAACAAAGATGTTAAACAATGACGGCATTACTGGTGCTATTTTGGGTATAAACAAACTGAACGTGGTAAACCGCAAAGGATATATTGATTGAATTAAATGAGAGTGTGCATTATACAAATACGAATATATTGGTAATTAATCCCTCATGTTAATGTTTGACCGCATAATGTACTATAGGTAAATTTCATTTTCATGTAATCAGTATTTAATAAAGTTTTTGCTATAGGTATTTTACATAATTTTGACAGTTAGTATTAAATTTCACTACTATCACTTGGTTAATTTGAATATTTTTGGTGCTTAATCAAGTTTGTTTCCATAGACTTAAAATCAGGATTTTGTTATTTTTTATCAAATGCATGACCTCGATACGTAAGGGACAGAGTTACTTTTAAATATATGTTCCTAATAAATTTTGGGTTTAACTGTTTCAGGCAAAGATCAGGAAAATGGTCAGCGGACCAAGAACCAAATGGACCATAAAACAGTCGTAAATGACCCACCTTGTCACGCTTCATGCGAATACAGATAAAAGACGTACCGCGTTGCGTTATAAGAATGATACTGCGATTCGACCAAACAAGCTACATAACACGGCTATCTCAGTAAGACAAACAGTCACAGCTACGGATGTGAGCAGCGAGATATATATTGCGAGTTGGTGTCAGAAACTTTGTTCCTTATTTCTCAAAGTTTGGATAGTAAGCAGCGGGTGTCGAGGCCGTATGTTTAAGCACATTAATCATAACACATGTTAATTAAAAATATGTATTAGCAAACACTACTCATACCTAATTTGGTAATTATCATGTTTATAAATTTTACCTAAATAAGTGCTGTTCGTTAAAACCCAGAAGATTTTCAAAGGGTCGACCATATCCGCGTGCTGGCAGCACCGGCGGTTTCTCACCACATGGCACACAGACTGTTATTAAATATGGATGTATCACCCGCACTTGTTTCACAGATCACCACACTCATATGTAAGGATCGGGATTATTTACCAATCACATGGTTTATTTTGTTTGGGACATTAGTCAAGGTGGGCGAGGGCAAGAGCGGCGCTCGCGACGCGGCCAGTTGCCGAGCGGCCCACAGCGAACTGGCGCGACGGCCCACCCCTACAGCCCCGCGTAGCCGCCACTGTTGCAAACACGGCGAGCCATCCCGACCGAAAACATCTCTAACACCCAGTATACATTACAATCATGAAAGATAAACAAAGCTGTGGCAGATAAAACGAAAAGCAACCCTCTGTTGTTTGGAGATTTCACGGAGAGTTCTTCAGAAGATATTTCCAAGTTAGTCAGTCGCACATTTCTCAAAAACAGATTATGATCCTGCGGTGAACATTTTCATTTAAAATATCATTAATAACGTAATGCATTTATAGACGGAAACATTTTCTTATAAGGGCTAAGAACCTTGCATCTGGGGCTGCCTTTAATCTAAATTCTCATAAGATTAAAGGCAGTTAAATGTATAATTTATTAGCAACCCGCCCCGGCTTTGCGTGAGTGCAATGCCGATAAAAATTTACTACAGGATTAGGACATCACATTAGAAACCTCTAAAATTATCAGTGTTTTTCTTTTTTACTACATACATACATACATATTCTCACGCCTGTATTCCCAAGAGGGGTAAGCAGAGCACATGAATTCAAAAATCCAGTACCACGTTTAGCTATTTCAGCAGGGTAACCAGATAGTTAAACGTTATATTGCAGTGACAGGTTGCTAGCCCATCCCCCACAATACACTAACCCCTTTCCCAGAGTCTACTTTACTATATATGTGTTATATCCATTGCATAGTTTTATAGATCTATGCATGCGTAGAAACAACGAGACAACGAGAAACGAATTGTTTATACTACGTAGTTATAGTGATTATGCATTATTAATTTCAAAAGGACAGCGTGAATTTGAGAAATCCAATAGGGCATAATAACAATATCACATCAATTCGTCAAGAGTAGGTATCTACTTTTTACAAGAGTGCGATACTATGTTATATATACTGTATGTTATGTTATGTGACATATGTACCATTTTTAATTACTTAAAAGAATATCCGACAGTTTCTTAACACTGGTTCTTCGTGGATATTCCAAATTACCAGGAACAGAATTTCAGCAACGCCGAGATTGCTGATCGTAAATAATGACAGCAGAACTTTTACGAGAAAAATAAAGATTCTAAAGCCAGAGGATGTATAAAACCGTTTTAACGTCGTGACACATTTTTTTTCTAACTTTGAGTAATAAAGACAAAAGCTATCTATTGTGAAATTCACGTTTCACTAAACCCACCGTAAACTTAATAGCGTAAGTACAAAATTTATTACGCATTACTGGAAGATCCCCTCAAATATCAATTAAGGCACAAAATTCATGTACAAACAGCGATCCATTAAAATATCGACGTAACAAAATATGGACTCATTTTCAAAGGTAACGGAGCGGGAGATTTAAAGCTATCAGTGTAATTAATTTTCACCTTTTCGAGGAGAGGCCGCCGATTAAGTCCGCGATCGGTCCGCTTAATGCATAGCAGTGTCGGGATCTGATAAGATTGCTATTAGTCAATGAATGAGTTCCGTCAATTGCGACGTTCCATTAAAACGGCGGGCGGTTGCCGCTGGCAGCGATAACGAATAACTATGACAGTGAAACCGGCGAGGATCTACGGCACTGCGCCCCTCCCGCCGCGCCATAAAAAATCAACTACCCTGCCCGGACGGGTGTAATAAACCTAAGTTCTTTGTTGCCAGCATCAGGCATACTCTTCATTTTTGATTAATTTTAATTTTCCTAAATAAAAGGCCACGCCGACACTATCCCTACGCCTGTCTGCATACAAAACGATTAATTAACAAAGTCAACAAAATTTCGTAAACGCAGAGAATACAAACAGCAAGCTCGGAGATGATTATGAACACAAGAAAACCGCTTGGTCCGAAATGAAATATTTGTGTTTCTCATTCTGCTTCGAATAATTACAGCACTCACATTTTTCAAGAAATAATTTTCACTGGCATGGCAGATAAAATACTGGGTTTGCTTTCATTTTTGAAGCATTATTGTTACAAAACGAACGGTTTCCATGATCACAATCACAATTATATTATTATTGATCTAGATAACATTGGTGCGTCGTAGAGGCAGATAATGTAAATACATGCCACATATTTATACAAATCGAGTACCTACGATTTGTTTATTGCATATGTATTTGCATGATGATGATAATAATATTGTTGTATAACATGTTTTCTGTTAGCTCTACAAAGAGTATAATTTGTAGCTATCCCGGTACGGGGTTAGCAGATGACGTAAAATTAAAATAAAAAATGGACACAACTAAAATGTTTGATATAGTTTTACAAAATCTCTGCTAAGGTAAGGACGAGTTGCTTCATTTCCAGGACAAAAGCCTGTACAATTCGCATATAATTAATAATTCATCTGCACAATGTGGTAGTGCAATCACGCAGCTCCAGTGAACTTAACTACCATCGCAATAATTTAACCTCTGGTCGTTATAGTTCAGAGCCACGGGCATAAGGCGTGCATTTGGCCATCGGATGGGAAGCATAACGACCGGAGAAACAAGAAATCATCAGACCTCGCTAACCTATTTATTTCATACACGTACGCTATCTTATCCTCATACTTATAAAGTAACACCGTATAAAGTAGCATCGTAATGTTTTGCTGAGACTGGGCGTTTGTGCACTACCATGAATTTTACGGTCCGGCTTTTTCATTGAGGTCTCGTCTCGCTTGCTCTTCCACTAAATTGTATTGGCGTGAGCGGGACGGCGCGAGAGACCTTGAAAAACCGTTCGGCCGGACCGGAAAATTCATGGCAGTGCACAAGCGCCCTACAAAAGTATAAGTTTATCACTACGTTTAAAATTTGTTATAGCTTCTGTGGTCACAGGCCGATTGGCTATAGCACCAGAGGCTGCCTCGTCATCTGTGGTGAAAGTGAATTCCCAACATAATCAAACAATAATCATTGGGCCATTTTAAAAAAAATGTCTCTTTTTTTCTCAAATTAAATAATAGTTGGTTTTTCATAGACAGAATCAATGGGAGCTTTTAATACAAATTGAAAAAAAAAAGTTGTCCTCAATTTATCATCCCTACAAATTTTAATGTACAGTCCCCAGAATCTAACTTGGCAAGATTTTAAATAGTGGGAATAAGTTCGCGCATCGCTTACTGTGAGAACATACTTCCACTACTTGCCACGATCAAAAATGCCGGGGACTGTGTTACTTTTTATAAAATGGGCCAAACACTGCGTTAAATCAAAATGACAATCATTTCGTTAAAACACACTCCGCCCATGACAAGACACTCGTAATAAGGAACCTGAAATCGGCCATGAATGACGACTTCACCCACATTCAGTTAACTATAACTTCGCAGAAATATGCAAATTTCCGTTCTTAGGACGCCGAAGCTTCCGTAGTAAATTTTAATTTTACTCCAACACATAAATTAAGGGGTGTGAATCCGCGTTTGAACCCAAAGCCGAAAGGGTAAAGCTAAGAGGCCAGTCGGTCACACCGTTATGTTTTAACGGCTTAAAGATTTTATACTAAACGTGAACAGACGTGCTTTAATCCTATGAACTGATTTAAAACTGTAAACTACTTTAGCACGCTTCATGGTTAAGTAATTTCGAGAAAATGGAGGAAACCGAGATGGTTTTCTTCCGGGGCAGTGCTCGCGCCGTACATTAGCAGCTACAAACTATCCAACAAGAAGGAAACAACAATAACAATGTTTAAGCAGCAAAGTTACACTGCGACTCAAATTATGAATATCTAGTTACTTTTGTCAAGGATTTGCTCCATACGCAACCATTTTAATTAATACTAATAAAAACAGTTTAAAATAGGGATAAAACAGCAAACTTCAAACAATGAAAAACAAATACTATCATTGTTGGATTAAATTGAAAACAAGCAAATATAGATAACAAATACTAACTGCCTCAAATGTAAATATGCACTGGATAATGTTTCCATTTAGGTACCCATTTTTTTAGGTAGGGAGATCGTGGGGTCAGGCGCGGGTTCACACCTCTTGAGCTTTGCGAATTTAAATTTAAATTTTCGATGAGCTGAAAGGTAATGAAAGAAAAATCCGATCTAGGGCGTCATACATTGGAAATTCCATATCGCAGTTAACATTCCATTTACGAATATTTATGAAAAATATATTTTTATACCCTCCAAGTTGAAACGGACAGGTTTTCATTATTTTTTAAGTGCGGATTTTAAATAGCAACACATCACGATTACAAAACGACAAGTACTATGCCATACCTACTTAAAATTTCAGTTTCGAGGCAGAAATATGAAGTCAAATTGAGTCGATATCAATATCATCGAGAAAGTAAATATTGCTGAGGTAAACACATCAGAGGAGAAAGAATTATTTGGGGTCAGAAGGGTATAAGTGATATTATATTTTGAACGAGTTCCCGCATAACAGTCAGCAAAATCTATTAATGCTACGTTGAATGTTGATTATTTTGTCCAGTCATGTTTTCTACTCCATATCCATGAACTACTATAAAATAAAGCTATACCTAATGCCAAATATCCTAGTTACTGCAAATTTCGTATAAACTACCGTCACAAACAGCAAATTATACTTCCACCAACCACTTCACAAAAATAAGAAATCCAGTCTATGTATTTCCGTGTACAAAACCCCTGCCTTCTTTTGAATTTATTGATGGTTGTTACAAGTGTGTGTACAAGATGAGAGCCCCCTTTAACCAGCCATGTTGTGCAAATAAAGTCGCTGGTATTGACCCCACTCGCCGGGGCCTATTGTGTGCGGACGAAGCGAGTTAGTATTTCTCATAAAATAGAATAGGTACCTTCGCGGCCTTTCTTATATCATTGAGGACATTGAGTGTATTCTTCGCTATATATGTAGACTAGCTTCCCGCCCGCGACTTCGTTCGCGTAAATTTCGGATTTTGGGGTCGTAGGTTTCTGAGCCTATATTCATTACAAACAAACAAAGTTTTCCTCTTCATATTATTAGTGTAGATGTAGATATCTAAACCCAAATAATTAACAGAATCCTTTTTTTTTTTTTTTCAAAATAAAATTTTGCCTATGTTAATCGTGGATAATGTGGCTTTCGAACGGTGAAAGAATTTTTAAAAACGGTCCAGTAGTTTCTGAGCCTATTCATTACAAACAAACAAACAAAGTTTACCTCTTCATAATATTAGTGTAGATAGGTAACTAAACCCAAATATTTTACAAAATCCTCTTTTTTTTTCAAAAAAAACAATTTAGCCTATGTAACTCGTGGATAATGTGGCTTTCGAATGGTGCAAGAATTTTCAAAAAGGGTCCAGTAGTTTCTGAGCCTATTCATAACAACCAAACATACAAACAAACAAACAAACAAAGAAAGTTTTCCTCTTTATAATATTAGTGTAGATTAGTAGAACCAGTTCATGGTGAGCTAGACGACGAAACCCAAATGTGAAATCGCTTATCTAGTAATAGTAATACAACAACGCCGTCAATGCATTTTTTGTGCAAAAAAGCTAAATAATGCTTTCTACACATTTTATAACGTTTCAGAATAGTGTTGTTGTTTCAACCAGAGATGAGATTTTTTACGTTTCTTGTGAACTAAAAAGATTTCTTAAAAGTAATTGATGATTTTTTACACAAAAACAACAATAACTTAATCAACAACTGGTATTTTTTTAATCTACAAATTGTTTCGGGCTCAAACTAGACGTAACACCGCATTGTTCTCCGGGATATTGTTTTAAGGTTTATTGCTGTAATAATTTGGAACTGTTCTATACAAAAGTTGGAGAGTACACACGGATTTGGGTCCTTGGTATAAAGCTTTTGCGTTTAGACGAGATTTAGTGTTCCGAGTTGTACGATAGGCAGGTACCTACCCTTCGTTTTGAAATACTTTAAGTAAGTTTTGTAGGTAACACTGTCTTTAGCTTTAATGTTTATCCTGGATATTAATTACCAATAACCCATATTTAATGTGCCGTAATTTCTTTAACATTCAATCGTTGCTAATTAATAAAGCAAGCTGAACACCATAACACGTCCAATAAGGTTGTAAATATATGTATGTACAAAAAACATTTCCATAATCAAGTCGTAGTACCCGAGGCTGTTCGAAAAGTAATTGAACTATAAGCTTACTGAAGAGATTGAATAAAGGAGAAACAGGTAGTCTTGGACAGACATTAGCCTCCGGCTAACTCTCGACTTCCGGCCCGTGAGAGCCAAGACAACTACCCTCTTCTATACGAGAAACTGTTAACGATGTTTGAACACATTTGTTACGTCGAGTAACAGGGGTAAGATATTTACCTATTATTTTAAGTGGAATAAAGTGAAATGCTTTTTATTTTACACCCTTATTTCTTTCGTTTTCGATGCGATTCGAGTCGATTAGATGGAATCATTTATAAGAATTGACATTTGGCAAAACGGAGATAAAAATTGTTTTCCCTTGCTAATGGTTTTACGGGTGAGCGAGCATCTTAATCTATTAATATCTTGAACAGGAAAAACATTTAGGTAGTTCCCGGGACGAGAATGACCGAATAATCCCTTATTAATAAATATTGAAACATCTAAAACGTCTTCGGAATTTAGTATAATATCTAATGAATACTACGTCTTAACATAGCTAGGTACATAAACTAAGAACTGTTTTCATAACAGCAATATTTAGTATTTATCTGGAGTGTAGTCAAAAGTAGAGTAAGTTCTATGGTGACGTGTCATGAATACTAAATTAATTATGAGGTAACATAAACCGGGTTTTCTGTCTGCAAACACAGACGCGCTGGCTCCGCTACTCAAACACACCGGCTAATAGGATCCTCTGGTATTAAATTAAGTTTTAAAATTAACCTTTCACTTAAGTCCCTTTAATCCTCCAGTGCTAAACGAAATCAAGAATCCGTTTAAGTACTTTTAGGAGATTACGTGGAATTACAGGCTGAAGGATCGCATAATAAAATCAGTAAGCTGAATGTACAACCTAATTGACTTTGTGATTTATAATTTAAATGTCGTTTATGACGACTGAGCTAAATATGCATGGACTATTCAAGAACATTTAATCATCACACCACCCCGAAATGACAAAGCGCAAAGCTTAATAATACGAGTACGTATCAAGGTAGGTGTTCATGTCCCAGTGCGTTGACTTCACACTACGCGTCACACAATGCCCTGCTCGTCTACTGCGCCCGAGTAAGACACGTCCCGAGACACAAAGCGGGTGTCGTCCCAAGGAACACCATGTTCGGTCAAATCTAACTAACAACTACTCGTACATAATAACACCGATTTTGTGCGATTGAATATTTGAAGGTTTTCACGAAAGTGAAGTGTGTTATGATTATGACTCTTATGACAGAAAAGCCAATGAAATACAGTCGATTATTTAAAACTATATACAATTTAATAACTAATATTTTTAATTGATAAACATTATACGAAAAAATAAGTACTTAAGTACAAAATAGATTACTGTTTACGTTAACACTTTTTTCATCCAGACAATCGAGCGGAACCCGTCTCAACCGAATATTTCGTAGTAAGAATGATATATGACGATTGAGCTAAATATGCATGGGCTGTTCGAGTACGCATATCACACCACCCCCGACATATCGAAGCGCAAGATAATGCCAATGTATGATTAATGGTAACAGTGAAGTTTTAGTAACGTATCCGGCCCGAAAAGAAGGATAAGTTACCGAGCGGAAATGTAGGCCTACTACATACAAAGTGCCACGGCACGAGATGCGGGCAGGAAGGGCCGCCTGTTTATCTGCGAGGATTCACCACGTACATTTAGATCTTCGCTTTGTTCGCACGGAACTTATAAATAATTTATTTAAACCTATTTGCACATTTATACCAAAAAGCGTTAGGATTACCATATTTAAAATCTGCTTAGTGAATTTTCCTACGTTAAATTTTAATGAGTGTAATCGTCTTTCAACTGCTCGCTACACGAAACGAAACAAGTTTTCCTTTTAATTATCTATAAACGAAGTCTTACATAAACCGATCAAGTGCATCGCTTGTATCGAACTTGCAGTCGGCCAATGATTGGCCACGGTGAAAGTTCTAATGAGGTTCCACTTACTTCATTGAAAAGTAGCACAAGATCGATAGTAAGTGGGGTAAGAGTTTGCACAAAGTTAGATACAGGGGACACACGGCTCATTTAACTTCCGCCATCCACATTTGCTTACGTCTCGATTTAGAAGGTCCTCACGGATCGCAATGACACTTGTTTGTTTTATCGCCGACCTTTTAGATCGTACTCAACCTACTTCCGTCCGAGAAAGGTTAGGAGAAAGGACTGAGGAAAAGCTTTAGCAAAAAAAACACGTTATTAAAGCACTGCTCTACCTAAGGCAGCTTTGAGCAACACACAATAGCAATAGACGGCCTAACTCTATCCTATAGATACGTGGAAATACGGGCATGATGCTTATTTATCGTGTATATGTAGGTATAGGTACTTAAAGAAACCGTATTTTAAGTAGTCAGAATTTTCGTACCAAAAGAAAAAAGGAGATTAGGTAGTTCTTAGGCGAAACACGAGATATGTAGATGAAGTCATTATTGTGTTTATAAATAAACAATAGTGAGACGCTAACCCTTCCTTTGGGAAAAAACTATTATGATGAGATCTTGATAATATAAGATCTCATACATAATAGCTCGGTCAGTACGTAGCGAGCTGTAGTGTGGTGTATCCAAATAGATTTATGATAACACTGCGCAAATTGTTATCGGGTCTGGTCATTCTTCTTGAAGAGAAATGAAATTTTATTGTATATCCCGGAACCTTTTAGGATTGGTCCCGCATACGAATAAGGCAATAAACGTTGATCAGGATAACAAAAACAATCGCCTCAAATCCATTTTATCAACAATACTACTATTAGTAGTAACTCGCGCGGCAATCATTCGTAATATGATTAATAAAAGTAGGTATCAAAATGTAGTGGAGAAACCAACAAACATAAAAGCTATTGTAATAGATAGTGAGTGATGGCAACAAAATCAAAGAGTACAACGCTTTTACAAAATAAATCCGAATGCAAAATTTCAGATTGCTTTCAGTGTGTTCAAAGCTTCTTTGGGACGGCACAATACTTACATTATACGCGGTTTCCAGCCCTCTGTGGATTCGTCAAAACCCTATTGAAAGTAACACAATGAGTCCGTTGCAGTTCTGTGTTATTTTCTTGCGGCGTTCGGGGGCCAGGGCACTTGAATTAAAGATTCGTATATTATCCCGGCCCGCTCGCGCACAATGGGCACACAACGCACCAGTGTAATTCAGTGAGCGGCCTAGCGACCGCATTGTATTATACCCACTCGTATTCCTCGTCAACCGCAAGACGATCTAATTTAAAGGTGAGTTGCGGGACTTTTGTCGGAAAATCAAGTTGGCCGAGTCAACGTCAGGCGGCACTCGTAATTAAAATTCGCCCTAATACCTTTCACATTCAGAGCAGGAGTCACGGGCGGAGAGGAAAAGTCAAGAGCGAACCCCTCTAAACCAATAACTTTTGAAGTAATGCAAAGAAAACGTGTAGGCGTACATTACAAATTAATTAAAGGGAAAAGAGATCAATTCATTTTGATATAAGTGCACAGCACACTAGTCACAATTTATAAAAAAAAATAGTGTCAAAGTTCTATTTGGAAAAGCGTCTCAGTGTTCGTAAACAGTTTTCTGCGGGTGTGATTTAGGTCAGGTGTCGACAAACCTGTTAGAAATATTTTAAACTGATGAAACACGGGTCTCAACGCGATGATTATTTACCTTTATTACTCCGACGTTTCGACACGGGTTGCACCGGCCGTGGTCTCGGAGAAACTGTCCGTTGCAGCGAAATTGTCAAAACGGAGCCACGGGTAAACACACATTGAAGTACCCGAAAAAAGTCAATAAAAATGTTGGGGGTAGGCCGATGAAATGTCCAACTACCCGAACATTATTATGTTAACTGGAGTCCGGACCTTCCATAATCACTGTATGGAAGAGATACGTCGATGATGTCTTCAGCATCATGAAGGGAACCTGCGACACAGTGAAAAAGTACCTTGATCATCTAAACTCCATCCACCCCAAGGTAAGGTTTACGTGTGAGATGGAGTGCGAAAGATCGCTGCCTTTTCTCGATGTCAAACTGACGGCCAGATCGGATGGTACTTTGGCCCATTCCGTATACAGAAAGCCCACGCACACTGACAGGTACTTGCAAGCTTCTTCCCATCATCATCCGAGGCATCTGCAATCCGTGGTCACGTCCCTGGTAAACAGGGCTCGTGACTTATGTGACCCTGAACACATAGACGAGGAGTTGGCCCATGTTCAGGAGGTACTAAAGAAGAATGGATATGTTGGGAGAATCCAGCGCACAGTCAAGAAGAGGGAAAGACATCCAGGGGTCAGTAGGCAGCCAGCATTTATGCCGTATGTCAAAGGGATAACGGACAAAGTTGGAGCAGTACTTAAGAAAATCTCCATTAAGACTGTATACACTCCGTTATCCAAAGTAGCTAATCACTTGCGCAGCCCGAAGGATGTTATTCCTTTCCAGAATCCCGGTGTGTATATGATAGAGTGCAGTTGTGGGAAGGTGTATATTGGCCAGACTAAGCGAAGCGTTCAGGAGCGGGTGAAAGAACATATAGCGGCAGTCAAAAATCGCCAAATACACAAATCCGCAATAGCTGAACATTTACTCACGACTGGACCAAATCACTGGATAGAATTACACAAACCCAAATTACTCTCGACCGAACGGCACTATTATCCACGGGTTATACGGGAGGCGATCGAAATTCAGAAACATCCTAAGAATTTTAATAGAGAAGACGGTTTCAATTTATCGTCAACTTGGGGTCCGGTGATTCAGAAGTTGATACCACGGGATATATCATCGGATCAGTGCGGGGATATTGTGAGTGTTGTGTGCCGTGCTGTTGACAGTTAACATAATAATGTTCGGGTAGTTGGACATTTCATCGGCCTACCCCCAACATTTTTATTGACTTTTTTCGGGTACTTCAATGTGTGTTTACCCGTGGCTCCGTTTTGACAATTTCGCTGCAACGGACAGTTTCTCCGAGACCACGGCCGGTGCAACCCGTGTCGAAACGTCGGAGTAATAAAGGTAAATAATCATCGCGTTGAGACCCGTGTTTCATCAGTTTAAAATGTGTACAAAGCGCGAGAGTTTAAAATATTATACTGTTAGAAATAAACCAATAAACATAGAGAAAATAACTTTAGTTCATGGCTTTTTCTTATAATAGTTATACTACTATATGGATGACGACTACCGCGATGCAGAAAAAAATCCTAAACATTTTATTGGGTATCAATTAATTGATTACCTGATTTGTAGTAGGTCCCGTGTGGTGCCGGGTTAGAATAGCACCTCCCCCTTTCTTCCCGTGGGTGTCATAAGAGTCGACTCTGGGAAAGGGTTGGTGTATTGTGGGCGATGGGTTAGCAACCTGTCACCACAATATCACGTTTGACCATCTGGTTACCCTCAAGTTGCTAAACGTGGCACTGAATTTTTGGATTCATGTGCTCTGCCTACCCCTCTTGGGAATGCAGGCGTGAGAATATGTATGTATGTATGCTTATTTTGTAGCAGATTTAAGAAGCTGTCAGTGAATCCCGATGGAAACTAACGAAGGAGTTTAGGTCGCCCATGTATGGCAACAATGAGAAACTTTACGAGCACGAAGAGTGACAAAAGACTTTCAGCGACTTAATTTCCATTTTTTCCACATAGCGGACGTAGGCGGCGTAGCGTAGATGCCAACTTTTAGTTATACGTTACGATGTTTCAATACTTTTCGGAGCGGAGAAACTATTTCCCCATTCAACCTCCTAAGTACCTCGTTGGAGGGCGTAGCAAATAAAAGACCGAATACATACGCCAATCGCATACACAAAATAAGACCCCATCCCGACCCGAAGTCGGTGTGTAGGCAAATTGTGATCGTCACGAAAACGACTAAGGTCACGCGTCAGTGGCCTGACATTATTTGTCGGAGTGGATCGGAAAGCAATTTCGTCTAACACGAGACTATTTGTCACACATAAAACTTGATCTATTGATGCCCCGAAGACCCGGGTATCAAGTCACCGGACCTGCACTAAATATGCGAACATATTATTTCACATTTATTCAAAGAGCGTACTTTTTGTGTTCTAAATCAATGAGCCTTATAAAAATCGTCTGAGCAGACAGAGAATGCTTGAAGAAAGTACTTTCAATTAGCAATTCATTTAGTAATCAATTTGTGATGAAAAGCGTCTAGGATATTACAAGAATTATTAAAGAGAGCTACTGTTACTACTTAGAATATATAACTACCGTGAGACCCACTCATAGGTAATGGATATGTCGTGCAAAACTCGATTTAAAACGAATTATCAATTTCCATCATTACGGTTACTAGTAGGTACAGTCAAGGAAATTGATACCTGTGCCACTTTGAACCCTTTCATAGTGAGTTTCATATTGCTTTGATTAGTAGAAAGTATGGTATGTCACAGTGACATTTCTTGTGAAAAGGTACAAAGTGGCACAGTAATCAATTTCCTTGACTGTACTTCATAATGTGCCTCAAAATAAGTATCAATCGAAAATTTCCCAGTCATGTGAAAGCATAATAAAAGCTAATGTACCAACCTACATAAAAAGGTGCACATGAACCCCAAAACAATCATTTTGAGCGCTTCGGAAAGTCAACAGAAATCACAGAAATACGTTGAGAAATCAATGCGTACTCAGACGGTGGGAATTATTAGAATAAAAAATTCAGAAACAATAGACTTCGAGTAAAACTTTTGACAATGCTGTCACGGCGCGTGTAACGAGCTCAATTTTACATAGTTGTTGCGGTAATGGGCCCAGTCAAACACACTGCAGCGAGTCTATAGCAGGCTCTGTTTGTATGTAGTGTTGGCGGATGATGTCAGCCGGGATACAATGTACGTCGGGCATGTTCCGAGTGTCAGTCAGTGGCGCGAATAAATGGCTCTCGTACATTGCCAGCGGGATTTTCGGTTTCGAATAGAAAATGGGATTGGCTCGTCTGTCGCCGAAACAAGAAGCTTCTAAAGTCGGTCCTGGCGGCACACGGATAAGCTGAAAGCAGAGTGTGGTCAGCAAAATATCATGGTTCTCCTTTGTTGTTGTCTACAGTCTGCAGCGAAACTAGAAGGTAAAGCGCTAAATGCATTTGCGTAGCTAAGTATAACTTGCTTAAAGCCTTAATTTTTTTTCAACCAGGGAACAAACGAAGCATCTGAATTCTGAAAAATGTTAAGGTTTTTGTATGTTCCCCTCAACGACAAACGTTCGAGCCGTGTTGACCGCACAGCTCTGTTGACTCCGCTGTGGCTGCGCCGCGCGACCAGCTCCGAGCGACGACGCTAAGTAGTTAATTGTGTCAGTGGTCTTACCCTTGGACATTGCCGAACTTTAATGAAATACTCTTGTCTGCAGTGCTTACGACGACATTAAAGACTTGAAAAATATCGTCAACAAAATTTTATTTTGAATTTAAAAATATAGCGACTCAGCTGCTATAATCTCGCTTTTCGCTGTATCAATGAAATTCGGCAAAATAAATGATTCTAGACAAAGTACGCAACTAAATGAGTCTGAAACTTAAAATAAAATTCGCCTCAAGACGTTTTGGCTATTGCAAAACAATTTTTCTGCTGAGAAATTACGTTAGAACCTTTTTTATTTTACCCATCTTCAGGCTTTTAATAGTTAAATCAATCATACTGCTGAACAGGGATTCTTTATTTTTTCGCAGACTCGATTTGTGAGAAAAATATCTATTTCAATCAAATCGATATTTTCCCAAATATTTCCCCGCTTACGAAACTTAGATGATGAACAAATATTTGATTACCATCCTTTAATTTTTGCTTGTGTATAGTAGCTAATTATGGTTAACGTGCACAGTTGCCGACAGGCTTGCAACCTATTACAATTGTACCACTATTATTTAACTAAAACATACAAATTACCTATATTGAAAAAGCCTACAAAACTTGAAAATAGTCATAATCAATTTACCGTTTCGATTTCTTTCCCAACCCCATATGGGAATACAGCTTAGAGGGCGATGTATGGACGTAAAATAGCTCACAGCAGACGTTATACGATGCCTACACGTAGTTTGCAAGTTAGAGAACTGTCAAAAACTTATGTTACCTCCATCTTTCCGGGCCGAGCTCGAAGTGAGATGTTAATTAAACAACACGTGATGTAACAAACATGGCAGAACATTCATTAGTCTAGCAACTACCTAAGGGGCAGGATAACCTAAAAGATGGATTATGTAAATGAAAAATGCCTAAGTGATACATAGCGCAGCTTGCGGCTTTCTTAGGCTTAAGTGATACATACACTCGACGCCGCACTCATTAGACAAGATCAAACGTTAATGCCGCCTAGCTCTCCGTCATTAATTTCTCTTAGTGGAAGCGTTAATAAATTATGTTAACAGGAGCGTTTACACGCTAAGCGCATGTGTGAAAAATATAAGTGTGCGCAATTGTGCAAGACGAGTTGGCAAACTAAATTACTGACATATTTCTAAAAAGCGCTAAGTAAATTGTGTGTTGATTATGGTTAAGGTTTTCAATATCGACCTCGAAGTTGAGCTTCGTTTGGTTTTAGATTGATATAAATAAAGCTCATATTAATAGAACATTAATAATAGTATTCAATTAACTTGAGACCAGATCTAATTCAATCTAATTCGACTAAAGATAACCGCATTTCTAATTAATCTTGGTATCCCCTAATATAAGCACGAACAATAAGTATACCAATATATTAACGCAAGCATCTGTGTCTAGAAACACAACGTTGTTATAGTAATGGGCGCTTGATGACTTGAACTACTAAAGTAAATTTAGTCTAGATGAAAATAGTATATTACTTTCATAACACGATGTGAGGAAACCATTATGACGTACCTAAAATACGGAAGTAACATTTACGCTTCAGCAAAACTAACATCAATTTTGTCGTTAGCGTAATCGTTCATGGTTCACTTAAATGGACATTTAGTATATATGTAGCAGCCCAATTTCAACATGACATCCTAATGTAATATTGAAATTGGACGAGCGGAGACGTGTGGGAATAAATCAGGGACGCAACATTTGGCGATAATTTAATATGTGGGAATAAAGGCCAAGTGAAGTATGCGAGGATATTGCGCGCCCGCGCCTCGCCCCGCCGATCTCGCCTAACGAGACACTTATGAAAAAACTGACTTTTCGCATTTAAAGATCCTTTACTTATTTTACGAAACGAAATTGCGATTTCCAATGTCCAAATGGTAAAGCAACGTAGGAAATGGATTTGTTTGTAGATACAGAAGCTATACCTGTTTCATGTTTGAGTTCGAAAAAGCACTAGCAGTGCCAAATTCAATCATTTCCGTCTATAGAATAAGTTGAAAACCGAGTGCGACCCGGTTGCATTTTGTTTTCATATCGCTATCTAGACCTCAGGCCGCAGCAAACTCGGGAAACTATGTCAGGAAGACGGATAAAGCGGTTAACTGTGGATACTTGTTCCCTGAAGCGAACAGTAATGAACGGAATGCTTCAAATTACGCTGCGAATAACTGACACGCTAATGCTAAACCGTGCGCCCTGAATAAAATTATATGAACCGTTTGTAGAGGTCGTCGTAAACGAGCAGTAAAGTCTGCTAATCATTAAATACTACGAGTTAAGAGACATCATTTTTTGTCGTATAATATAAAAGTAGTCTTATCGTAATATCCTATCGAATCATGGAGTCGGAATTGATTAAAGGTAGGTTTGACGCAGTCGACACCTGGCGGCGATGTCACCGTGTCTTCACAAGGAGTAATATTAACAAAGTTTTATTATAATCTTCGAGCTTTATTCTTCGAGTTTAGTTCCTACTTTTTATCAAATTAGAACCTTTGTCACTTGTCATTTTGATACAAGCCGGCGTCTCTCGCTACACTGAGCTTCGGGGCGGCGCTTCCTCCTTCTGACGACGGCTTTGACGCTCTTATTTGCGCTTGTAAATAGTGTAATTATGTACTGTACGCACATAAAGACTTAAATATTTCAAGAGCTACAGAATTTACTTAAATTTCATTCAAGTATCCAGTTTCTCTATAATGATGTAAAAATGAGTACGTCCGGGTGCGATCCGGAAGCACTAACTAGGTAAGTTTCATCCGGGTCTAATTAGTTAAAGTAACTTTAAAAGCAGTTTTGCGCTCTTCATTATTAGGCATTTTAAGTGGTTGGGCGTCAGGCTCCTAGTACTACACCAAAAAGATCCGTGTGGTAGCTATTACGCAAATTAAACTTACAAAGTTGAGAAACTTTGATATAAGGGCATAAACTTGTAATAATTATAATGAAAATACGAAATATGTACATGACAATCGGCTACTTTGTAACTTAATGCCGGTTCCTCAATGTCGACGTAAAAATAATGAACATCATTAGTCCGTATTATGAGACAAAGCTCTTCCTTTTATCGCAAAACGTCGTACATGGATTCGATGACAAAAACAAAATACACGACAATTTCAAAAGGCTTACAGTGTGTAAGCAACACAATGTTTCAACTAAATAAATGTCTGCAAATTAAGTAATCAAATAATTTAGTCGTACATTGTATAAATAAGCTAAGGAACGAACGGAGTGCTGTATTTAAATGTCGCGTTCCTGGAATCACTTGCATTATTATGAGTTTAAAAGCAAACATAACTAACAAACTAATGTAACAAAATAATATAATTTAAAGTGTAGCTATAGGAAATATAGCAACAAAACTAGAACGAGTGTGCAATGGAATACCCAAGGGAAAGCGGTTAGGTGTTTCACAAAACGACTAGCTCGACTGTTTTTACAACGACCGCTGAAAAGTTGGCGGTCCTGGTATCCCATTTTCTATCACGTCAACAGCAAGTTCCAACTTTATTTTTCTTTTAACTATTCGACAAACGCATTTGTTTAAATTACCTAATTGGTTCCGAAAGCAAAAGCTGAATACACAATTGAGTAATCTTTCAATGTCATTTCGTTGTGATTTAATTCAAACTTTATTTTCACTGCATAAAATAAGAACGTACAAATGGCAGACTTGATGTTCTTTTGTTTTTAACAAAGTTTTCCCCGGAACCGTTGTTTGGAAGCAATCGACTTACCTACGCTTGGAAGAGCGCTGTTCCCGATTTGTATCGTAGGTATTTAATTTTTTTGATTAAAAATTTAAGAGTTCTTTGAATTGTCATTGAGAAAACCAGAATATTCGATATTATAATTGTTCTGTATTTCTTAAAACAAGATTTCAATGAAGACTGCACCAACCACCAAAAAGGGTAAATAGAAAATAAACTTCTATCAAGTGTTTAAAATTCAACATTAAATTTAATAGAACAAAGTGTCGAATCTTTAATTCCATCGGGAACCTTTCAGCCGAGCTAGTAAAACAAATTGAAACATCGTTCAACTTACGCAGACACCCCACCCCGCAAACTAAATCGATTTGATACAATCACGAAGCTAAGGAATAGTTTGTAAACAATGTAACGATATCATTAGCGAATAATTGTCGAGTAAATGGCGCCGTATAGCGTATCTAGAGAAACTGATGGATGTATTTGTAGCGAATTAAACGGGGGGAGCCGCAAGGCAAATGTGCGCAGCCTGTGCCTCATTAACTCTAATAGAGCTACATTAATCTATGTTGATGAAAGTAATAATGAGCTTCATGTCTTCGAAATCGATCCCCGCTTGGCAACCTTGAAAATGCGTCGCGCGCTGCCTTTTTGCGTTTCTTTTTTTTATTGTAACGAAATAATTTGATAGTAGATTAGCGAGAAGGTTTACTTGAGCTGGAACATGAGCATCATTGAGACGGATTCTGTATTTCAAAGCAGCCGCGTTATTTTTTTAAGTGTCAATGATACATCTATTCTCTTTGAAATATAATAATCCTTACCTGGTTATAAAAAGTAGGTGCTGTGGAATTTAGAGCTCAAATTCAGACCTAAAATTGAAATACTGGACGTAAATGATTAATTAAATATTTTTGGGAAAGCCTAAGCGCGTAGCCGATGAGTTTCAAAGTGAAACATCAAAAGTTAAATGAATCCGTAAAATATTCCGACATTGAGCATTAAATTGGAGCAAGTACTCGTTGGTACGCGAGCAAGGAAGTCGCGCGCTAGCCAAATGCGTCAAGTGTTCTGTTAGCGTCTCCAGCGAGTGAACAACACAATAACACAAATACTTAACTCGGCTTGTTCGCCAGCTACTGGTTTCTGCTCCACAGCAGACTGATCCAATAAAATCCTTCTCAATCCGACTCACCGTTCCTTTACGACATCTAATGTATAAATGGAATATACGTCTTTGATCTCGGTTCAGTTCGATCTAATATTTTTATGCTTCGATTGCGTGGTAACGTAAGAATATCAAATAAATATTCATTCAATTACAGTCGTTGCGAAAGGTAAGACCTTTCATTGAGTTGTAAAGCTATACAAGACGTAAGGCAATTCAAAATTAAGCACGGCAGGGTGAGATTTGCTCGAATTACCGACTTTTCAACCCTGACAGCACCATCACGCGACACGCGGAATCAGTGGGTGGAACTAAGAGCCTCCATAAGCCCAGCTGCGGCTCGAGACACTCGGCATTCCGCCTGCAAGCAGAACCAATTGGCTTGCTGCTAATGGGAACTCTGACATGTAGATCAAATTGATCGCGAGCCGAAAAGCCATGCTTGTAAATTGTAGCTTCGACATCTTTAAAAGGTTACCCTGGCCGAGCTTCCACGCGGCGGAATAATAAGCCGTATTGGAAGTCGATTGCCCCGTATTCGGTCCGATATCTCATATTTTTATAAGTTGTGAAGTAAATCCAAGAATTTACACAATCTATTTTAAAAGCTTTTAGCGCATAATATTTATGTAGGTTTGACAACCGGTATTTGAAAACTATTGGGCGTTAAAATACATCAGAATCACAACCAAGAAACGTATTTAAATGTCAAAAGCTAATCATAGCGTAATTAACTTTATAAATACATCCACGGGGTCGTCTGTAATATTAATATAATTAATAAAACGAGACGACACAAAAGAGAAATGTTTCAAGAGGAAAATTGCAATGTTGCTTGACGGGGGAAGGCGGGGCGCGGGCGAGCGCCGCGCCGACAGCGCGGGGCAACATCGCGATTGCGACGGATGAGATTATGTAATTCACAGATAATCTGCGGAACTAACTTCTTTAATTTTGTACGCGCAAGACTTTTTAAAGAAAAGGTTGGTACTCACAAACGCAGACTACCTTAATTTCGCACATTGCGCGGTTATAGCCGTTGTTATTGTTTTGCAAATTCGAGTTCTTGACTTTGTTTGTCGTATTACATTTATGAAGTAAGGTTACGGCCCCAGTTATGGAAAGTTTAAGCTGACACGCATCAGTTTATGGACATTTCATTCCCAATTTAAAGATCATCTGGTGTCATTGCCTCAGACAGTAAATATTCGTGTCAATATTTCAGATACGAAGTTGAAGCCCCCAGCATGTGTATTCGTGGTAAAACTATTTCGCTTTGAGGACCTCTCTATCCTTATATTAATGTACCTACCCATGTTCTTATGTATGTTTTTCCTTATAACTTCGCAGCCTTAACAAAATTTTCAGCACTTCAACCGGAAGAATAGGAAACGCTGTACCTACTAACTGCGTTAGTATTTCTTGATGGTACCAAATTGCAACTTCAAGAAAAGGTCGGTCCACAAGCTGCAATTTATTAAATACAGAAAGCGCTGACATTTTGTAAGTTTCAAGTGACATAATGCGATTACAGCAGGGCACTCGTGGAGGTGTTCTGTCGGCGTTAATGGGTCACGATAACTGGCTTTTGAGATTTGACACTGACGGGTTTCCGCTCAAGGAAACAACCCTTCGTCAGTGTCAGGAACCAATGAACCTGAAAATATTACTTATCCGTTTGTCAGCTTTCTGATATTTGTTACAACCATAGCTTTGGAATCATGTGAGTGACTGGACACACGAACCTCAGATGTTTCTTGTCTTGTTTCGTGAGATGGAGCGATTTGAAACGAGTGCACTAAAACTACTGTGAAACTTGTTTATTGTGAAATAATTCAGTCGGGTTTATCTCAACGAGACGTGAATTTTGTATTTTTAATAATGCCATAACATAATAATAATTAACATGTTCTCTTGTTTGTCTCGTTTGGGGAAACCGAAGGTTTTGTCTGTGCAATTGCTGATGAGGTTGTCAAGACGAATAACTACCGGAAATATATCCTGAAGGACGGTACGGTCGACATCTGTCGGGCATGCCACCGTCCCGGTGAGTCAATCAGGCATATTATTTCCGGTTGTTCTCATCTTGCCAACGGAGAGTACTTGCACAGACATAACCTAGTAGCCAGAATTATCCACCAGCAACTTGCTCTTCAATACGGCCTTGTAGAATCTGAAGTGCCGTATTACAAATACACACCGACGCCAGTTCTTGAGAATGGTCGTGCCACGCTCTACTGGGATCGATCTGTTATCACGGACAGGACTATTGTTGCCAATAAGCCTGATATCGTGATAATAGACCGATCACAGCGCCGTGCAGTGCTCGTCGACATCACCATCCCCCATGACGAGAACCTCGTGAAGGCCGAGAAGGACAAACTCAGCAAGTACCTTGACTTGGCTCACGAGGTGACCGACATGTGGGATGTGGATTCGACGATCATTGTACCGATAGTCGTCACAGCAAACGGTCTCATAGCGAAGAGTCTCGACCACCATCTTAGGAGACTCTCGCTAGACGGTTGGCTCAAGGGTTTGATACAGAAGGCAGTACTCCTTGACACGGCACGTATCGTCAGGAGGTTCCTCACTCTGCAACCCTAAACGCCGGTAGCTTGGGCCTTGCTCCGCTGCCGACGGCATCCTAGATTAGGTTTTTTATACTGTGTTTATTTTTTGTAAGTGCATTTTGTATTTTACTTTTTATATTCATATTGTAAAAAACCTAATTTAAGAAAATAAATATATACTGGATTAACATGTTTTTATTTTCCTATGTGGTTCGGTCCCAAAGAAAGAATATAAAAATGTTCGAGGTTCATACGACTTCCATATTAACAGCATGTAAAGAATAAAAATCACCATACCAAAGGCAGTAAAAATAGAACTTCTAACCTCTATACATTATGTAAAGGTAAGCTACTCTTTGCATTTCTATGCTAATACCTTTTGATACTAGGATCAGCCGTTAAGCTAAACCGGCTGATCATCGGGCGGAATCGAAACGTAGTTATCAAAACACGTATACACTCAACAGACCGCGCTTTGTTTTGTATTGTGGCGCGTCACAATCGGTTCCGCGAGTACTGTCGCCAGCAGAAACTTAATTAGAGAATCAGTGTAATTGTTCGACCGTGGTTTACACTGGGTATCATTTTAATTAAACAAACAATAGAACTCGTCAATTTCATTACAAATCTAACGGAGTAATTAACGTTCCCACTTACAGCCATAATTAATAAAACCATAAAATTTTATTCCTACCGGTAGCAATTTAATTTTCTAAGCGGCAATAATTTTATAACGTTCAAATACTAAAAATAGGTACTTATACAGAAGGTGTATCATTGGAAAAAAAGAAAATCAAAATGTTACTATGTAGGTAATAGAAAAAACAGTTCAAATGCTTAACTTTTGTTTTTGTTTAGCTTTTGTCCAAGGCTGTATCACAAAACATTAGCCGTACTTTTCTATGGCTGTATGTACAAGTTGACCTAACTTCAGCATTTGTTTTAAAATAAGAGTCCACAGTTTTCGACCTCATCTGCAACTAACAGAAAAGTAGGGCCAACTGAGATGTCGCCAGGATCGGGGTAGATTAATGATGATTAAGCTATGCCGGGACCGTATGGACTCGATCGCTGTACCATAAATAAAACAAACAGATATTCAGGCAGTCCTATATACGATTGAAAGGTAGCTAATGTAGACCGAAAGCCAATATTCATGTTAACTTCGGTTACAAGTTCAAATCCAAACAGTTGGGACAAAATGGGTCAAACAGAGACATTAAATTAAAACCAAAATAACAATAGCTATTAACTCTTTAATAACCTTTTTATAACCATTTGGACAGTAAATATTTAAATTTCCTCGACTTAAGAATGGAACGATATTCGTTGCGAATGGAATTGGAATCGGCATAAAAGAGTAAAGCCATCCGACTTACGCATAAGACCTGCCATAAAAAACAGCAATCAACTAACGAAATCTTAATGGTATTAAGTAGACAGGAGTCAACACAATCACTAAAGCTTTGCTTGAAAGAAAGGGAAATGTCTTGACCTGACAGCTTGTTATTAGAAGTTATTATTAGAAATCTAAAAATAATACGGATAGAAAATTAATAAACATGTCGCCAATACCAAAAATCGTATCATTTGTTATCTGCCTGCATATCGTGAAACTTTAAGGCAGTTAATGCTCACTGGGAAGGACTTTCTGTTTGTTTCGTGTTCTTTCCACGTGAAATAGCATTTTTAGAGCTAACTTTCTCTTGACTGAGTTAGAACGACGTATAAAGAGGCATTTATGGTTCCGCCTGGGATGGGATTCGCGCTTGTTTTGCATGTTTCCCGATCGATGGGCTGCGTTAGCCGCAATCCCATCCCATCCGAAAATCGCGTGACGGTTTATGATGCTATGAAATAATACCATTGCGAAATTGCTGCGAAGATGCGGAATTATGGCGCGGCGGGCGCATCTCCCTGCCGAGTGTTCGGGGAGCCAAATCGTTAAGCCGCGTTTCCACTTAGTGTTCTGAACGAGCATGTTTTGAGCGTGGCGTCGGATTAGAATATAACATCTATCCATTTCTTCCATCGATGTCGTAAGATGCGAGTGATGCGACTAAGGAAATAGGTTAATAGTGACAGGCTAGCAACCTGTCACTATAAGGTATACCTCATATTAAATTAAAACCGTTAGTGAAATTGTCAAGTTTTTGTCAACGAAACGTTTGGTATGTTCTGCCTACCCGATTTGGGAATACAGGCGTAAGTTAAGTGTGTGTGAATGTTTGCTGATCTGTCGAATGTATGACGATTCGTTCTGAACAAGTATTTTACTAGCTGAAATGTTCATATGAACGAATGTTTGCTCGTCTAGAAGACTAAGTGAAGACGTGGCATAAGAAAACTTGCGTTACGTTGATTAAATTAGGACATTTTGGTTTCCAAAAATGGATCTTTAAATAGCTTTCGTTTTTCTTTCGCATTTAAAATGTTCCCGAGAGGTTGTCGAGTTTAAAATAATACCTTTTCATTTCTTCGTTAATTGTCGAAAACGGGCGTAAAGGAAGACGTTTTAGCTTTATACTCGTACAGTTAGCGCGACAGTGTACCTATTATACCTTCTTCTTCTAAATGTAAACCTAAAATATGTCAAAAGTAGCGATGGAACGCGAAAGATCACGATTTTGTCTATGCAACGGTTTGTAAGCTCTGCCTAACACATTTGAGAAAAAAGTCGTAATGAATAGATATGTATGTGACCTATGTATATTTTATTTAAATACCCTATAAGAAAAAGACAAATTGAAACATCTATGAAAGGGTTAGTGTATTGTGGGCGATGGGCTAGCAACCTGTCACTGCGATATCACGTTTAACCGTCTAATTACCCTGAAATTGCTAAACGTGGCACTGGATTTTTGAATTCATGTGCTCTGCCTACCCCTCTCGGGAATACAGGCGTGAGATATGTATGTATGTATGTATGAAACATCTATAGGTACTCTTCTTTCTAAAGAAGGCTCAATAGAATTTCTAAATTGAAATATTTATCAAAGTTCTGGTTTTACTTTGTCAATATTTTCGATGATTGCATTTACGACTAAGTGGTTAAGTGGAAAAAAAATCAACTGTTTCAATACCTATTTTACTTTAGTACTTTCAACTGTTTAATTTAGTAATAATAGTTGCAACGTCTTGGAGGTCTAATATAGAGAACTTTCGGAATAAATGCGCCCTCCTCTTTACTTTTAAATTTATATTGCGTACACATATTTCAATTTCGGAACCATTTCGTGACGTAAAATTTCAACATGAAATAGACTTGAGCAATTTGGCAACATGGCCGAGGAAAAAGCTGTTTTCCGCTTTCACAGTTCATTGCACCTCCGCAAATTACTACAGTAAGCGGCGCACGTACCGCGGCCGCCGTACAATGCATTCCTGTAATTATGCCGAAAGGCCGCGAGCTCCAAACGCGGTCTGGGCCCAAGGCACCGCCTTTCCGACCAAAATCAAACACAACGAGCGCAGCCAACACGCGAGCGCTGGTTGCAGCGCATTTAGATAAATGGGAACAACGGGCCGCCGCGCCGGTCTTCCCAAAAAATAATTATGCCACTATCCTCCCCCGCACAAAGCCAAAATATTTTCAGCGTGAGTTCCATCGTAAAACGTAACAGACGTTTCACTTTTATTTATTACAGGCACATGACGTTCGCTCCATGGGAAACAGTTTACAAAAAATGTTACATAAAAAACTATTTCGGTAGTCTTTTACCAGTTTACCACATTTTACATGAAATACATAATATATACTGTATTGCATATGGCGACTTTTATGGTATTGGTAATCTTAGAAGCGTCCTGGTGCGCACGTAATTTACGACAAAACACTTGTTTGTACTAAGCCGTTAGTTACTCAATTGTACAAAGCCAGTTTGCCGACACACTGTCTGCCATTGTCTCTTTTTCCTCAGGAAGCCTGCACAAAGTGAATGTGGTAATTACCGGGTTGGATGGTCGATAACGAGTAGCGTTGAACGCTCGCCAGGTGAATGGTGGGTATTGGACACGGAAATGGTAGCTGCATCCGGCCGCAACAATCGGAGCGCGCGCCGACCGCGCGCCCGTCCGCGCGCTATGTACCTACTCGTCACTCGATTGCCTGCATACTCGTAAAATATCGACAACTACCGAATTCTGAACAGGCCTCGTCACTATTGACACGGTAAAATGAAAAACAAGCACATCGAGTTTTGAACTGTCAGCATGATTGCGTGACAAGACAGTTTCGCAATATTTGTTAATCTGTAGGCGACTAATTAATATTCGGAATATTTACTTTCGACGCTCACCGTTTAACTATCAAAGCTTCAGCTCTTTGATATTTGATATAGTTTACATCTAAAATGGCGGCGCTGATTAACGAGGCTTTAAATTATTCTAGTAATATGCTATTTTCTGTGCGAGTGAACAGCCAGTGTTATCTTGTTGAACAGTTGAACGTACCGACTGTTTACTGTAGAGGTACTTGAAGTTTTGGAGTCTGAATAACATGAACGTTCACGCAAAATACATGTTTACGTGGTACTTTGACAACAGCGGCGACGGGCAGTCGCGTTGCCGATGCAATTGTTAGTTCGCACCCATACGAGTATTTGTCACAAGTAAATTCCTTTTAAATGTCCCTGTTCCACGCGAAATAGTGTTTTTGATGTAACCATCCATTGATTTTTGCAAAAGCTTGCTATCAGTTACTATTATCACAGTACCTAATACCTGAATACACTAAATAAAACTTAATTTCCAATTTAAGATATTGGACAGAAGAAGATTTTTGTTAAGTGTGTCCACGACTGATTAGCTCCGGCTCCACAAAAGTTAAATTTACCTATAAAAGATTATTTGTGAATTTCACGCTACACCAAATACGGTCGTTTAATTTAAATTAAGGCCATTAAAGTAATAAACGCTTTTCATTTCTCTACGAAAACTGCGCGTTGCCCAAATTTTTAATGAAAATGAATATTTATTGTAAAATTATATTGTAATAATATTAAAAATGCATCTTCTTTTACTTAGCTTACTTCTTTTTCTTAAATAGCTGCATATGCACGTGTCTTTAATGCACACAAACAATGAAGTTTATAAGGATCAGGACAAAACATTTGACAATTATGAACTTATCATTTAAAGAGATTTCTACCAGTTAACCCAACGTTTACCCGTTTCACAGTGTTCGGAAAAATAACACAATTCCTAAGCTAAACAACGCCGCTACCTAGCCGAACATAAAAACAAACAACAACACTAAAAAAAGTATTGCTCTAAAAATTACACACGAATAGAAGATATTGAATTGTTGCCAACATCGATACGCGAAAGGGGTAAAAATATTCGACGTATTTACTTAAACACCAGCGATAATAGTTCCGGAAGTAAAAACTTATCAGATTAAGCATTAGCTCGCCTTATTAGCAATTATCTTTTATTGTGTAAATTTAATCTTCACTTAATAGCGGCATTTACAACAAATTAACTGGGTGCTACAATAGCTATTTGCATAACAATCACGGGTGACAGTTTACTGATTGTAGCCTGTAATAGTTAACAATACAGATTAACTGCCGTGTTTTCGGCGTGTTGCCTATTGGATTACATTCGCAACGAAACAGACCGTCTACTAAATTGAAAGCCAATTAACACGCAACATTAGCTGGAAAACATTGCAAATTTAAGAATGAGGATTTGGGATTGGTTGCCTTTGATGATAAGGCAGTCGCAATTTGCTGCCACCAGCAAAATACCTTAAGAAAGCATAATTCACGGCTCCTCTTACAGAAAAGTTGTATGTTATGTAGTTAATCTATGCACATAATCATTATTCATCTTAAAAAGCTTCAAAAACCGTTGACAATGATTAGCATACGAATTTTACAATCTTTAGTTATCTATCGTGCTAAGGGGCCTGGCAGAGATCTTATTACGTGATATGTACACCTTTGAACTCATAGACAAGTCCTCTTATTTGGTATTTTATGCTAAATGTGCATAAAATAAAGACATACATATATTTCTGGAACACTGACCTACATAGACGAGATCGAAACCAACTGCGATAAGGATAGGGAAGTAAATTGCGTCGCATTATATCTATTACATCACTTACCTTTTACCTACTTAAGTTGTAAGTCACAGACTTATATCGAACTAGATACCGCGAGTTCCTGCTTTTGTATGAAAACCAAGCGTGTCACTTTTTCTCAACGGTAGGTATCGTCACATGAGCGCTTCAGTGATGGTAATTGACAGTCCGAGTGATACCCATTCAAAGATGATGCCACCTTATTCAAATTATCCTGTCTCTAGGCAGTTAAACCTAATCTAAGTGTTATAAAACTAAATGAAATCGCGTCAAAGGAGGAGCATTGCTCTTCCTTTTGGCTCAATTTTGGCACGCAAAGTACATACACTTGAGTCATCTAGTTCGATATAAATCTGTGTTGTAAGTATTCAGCCGTCTCCTATTTCTGGTGGTTCCCTTACCTGAAACAAAAAAAAAGAAAAATTACTTTACGCCTTAAACGTACCACGCCTGAAAGGCTAATATGATAACAGAGTATCCTAAAAAAATGTAGCTTATTCCATTTCGCCTATCAACATACAAACATACATAAATACATATATGCATACTTGTAGTGCCAAATGGGGTAGGCAGAGCACAAGAAACACTACATAGAGAAAACTATGACTATTTCACGTTTCGTGCATACAGTTTTATTAGGTTTTGAGTTTGCAGTTATAATAGCGACAGGTTTCTAGCCTGTCGCCTAAAATACACATTAACCTATTTCTTAACCTGTTGTCTGTGTTTGATAAGGATCCCAAAAGTACCCGTCGTATGTGTATGATAAGGATCAGTATCATACGACGTTTTCGAATTTCTGCGAGTTAGGATCCTTATCAAACAGACGACAGGTTAAGTCGCCTCTTACGACATCCACGGAAGAAATGGAGAGGTTTTATTCTAAACCCAACACCACACGGGGCTTTCAGGCGTCGCTATAATACTGCTGGAACAGCTGAAATATTCTCTATTGGTAACTAGTTGTAACTTAGGTACAACTACAAACGAATCGCGCCATAGTTAATTGCTACGAAAATTAATTATGAGCTCTGGCTCTATTATAATTAAAGTCTGCACACACAACGATGTTCACAAATGTGCGAGTGGGAGTTACGAGTGGGATTAGTCTCAAAGTAGTCTATCTAATGCCTCAGGACTGTCTCTTGTTTAATAAGAAACATAATGGCTGCGGACCACAAGCGTCGACATGGATTATGCTTAGATATTTTAATACCATTTTAGCAGAGACTAGAAATACAGTTGCGTGTTGTTTTAATGATCTGGACACGTGTTTAGCCTCGCAAGCCTGCTTGTTTGATTAGAATACATCGATACCAGTTTCAACTATTTTATTGCGTGAAATATACGCAAAGTTAATAAAGTTTTCATTTTCGAATTTATACAAAGAACTACGTTTTACACACAGATGGATGGATGTTACGACAAGGTAAAAGGTGACTACGAAAATAGGTAATAGGCGACGAGCTAGAAACCTGGGTATCCCCTTCATTATAAACCAAAAATTTTATTGAAATTGGCTGTGAAACGTGAAATAGCCATAGTTTTGTTTGTGTAACCTACCCCATTTGAGAACTCAAACTTGACGTTTATGTATACGTATGAGATACAGCTCCGTATTTTTCACCTTTTGATTGAGCCCCCAAAAAGTAAAAATAATAAACAGCGACTTTGCCAGAATCAGCCGCGGCTTACGGACATGTTTAACTTATTTTATAGTGGATCAACCTGTCAGATCCTTAATCTTCTGTAGCACAGATCAATTGCCCGGGGGGTTTTTTGTTTGTTACTCAATCACGCAGCGAATATAACGGATAATGGATGGGATTAGGCTTTCCCAGGACTGTCATGTTACTAGGGAGGCGTACCGAGCCAGTATCGAGGATTAATTAGCTAGGGGAAATAATACGAGGCAATACGAATGGGAAAGTCATGCTGTGGCTGCTGCTAATACGTGACAATTTGTCTGAATGCGTGCTTAAGTGGAGGACTGCTGATTGATAGTACAGAGCTCATATAACTTGGAAATAATTACGAAACAGCTTTTAATCCACTTTTTTTCACCCTGTCGGATTCAGAAAGATACCTCTCGGTTTGTTCCGTGGATGTCGTATGAAGATACTGAGGAAAATAGGTAAATGTATATTTTAGCAGATAGCCTAGCTAGCATCTTATCCCTTATTTTATCTAATATAGCTTTCCCCCCGCGACTTCGTTCGCGTAAATTTCGGATTTCGGGGTCGTAGGTTTCTGAGCCTATTCATTACAAACAAACAAAGTTTTCCTCTTCATAATATTAGTGTAGATGTAGATATCTAAACCCAAATATTTAACAGAATCCTCTTTTTTTTTTTTCAAAATAAAATTTAGCCTATGTTACTCGTGGATAATGTGGCTTTCGAATGGTGCAAGAATTTTTGAAAACGGTCCAGTAGTTTCTGAGCCTATTCATTACAACCAAACAAACAAACATACAAACAAACAAACAAACAAAGTTTTCCTCTTTATAATATTAGTGTAGATGGTTCCTAAAAGTTATGCTAGTGGTTACAAAGCGTGAAATAGTTCACAGCTTTGTCTATGTAGGTTTTCTGTACTCTGCCTACCCCTGCCTGATGTATGACTAATTGTAGCCTGCGACTCTGTCTGCGTATTCAAAGTGCTTCGTAGTGCTATTCAACGGAAAGCACGCGATTTTCTTAATAAAATATACAATATCTTAATAGCATATACTATATGTAGATGTCTTTTCTCACCAGTGATTCAAATTATCTTCATACCAAATTTCGTCGACGCGTTAAAGCGTGAAACGGTACAGCCAGAGTATAGTATAATATTAGTAATATCTCATGTACTGTACATATATCACGCCTCTTTCACACAGGGATAAGCAGAGACCACTTCACTTTCTATGCTCCTGAGATATACCTCTTTTGCTTCATCTACATTTATAAATCTTTTCGTACATACTTGTCAGTAATATTTATCACTCAGCGTTGCTTAATCACATTAGTTTTAATATGGTTTTAATAACCTCGACGTTTCGGCCGCGTTACGGCGTAGACTGGAAAGTAACCTAATTAAGATCCGCTAAGTGATAAATATGAGTGAGAATCACGAAAGTTCAATACATTTTGTGACGCACTACGGTGAATGTGGAAAATTGTAAAAGGCAACGCAATGAGGCCATGAGAAGGTAATTATCTAATTATGTACATAGATAATTATGTATTGTAATAGACCTTGTATGTTTCTTTTTTCATGTTTAGTTACTCAGAGCGATAACTAAGTATAAAAACTCTACACGAAGTACCTATAAGTACTAGGTGTCTGTAAGTTTTCCCCTTTTTTTTTCAGACAATTCTACAGGGCGTAGGTACTTAATATTATCCATTGAAGCTAGACTAAAGAGTTTTCTATTAAGTGCGAGTGCAATTTCATTCGTTTACTACTGGCACTAAACTGGAAGTACCTATATCGAACTTTTTGAAGCACTAACAGCAGTGTAAACGGCAGTTTATCCTTCTCCATTCAGACAAAAAAAAACGTAATTTTCGAGTAAAATTGTTATATCAAAAACAAAATAACAATAGGCGACAGGGATATACATATGTACGTACGTTTTTGTTTATTTTTTGCTTTGAAAACAAGAAATAAAATACCTCTACAAGGAAACAAACGATAATATCATTTTTACCGCCTTATTGTGTGGCTCTTTTGCATTTTAATGGAGATAACGATTCTTTCATACAACAAGTACAAAGAAATATTGTAACGTAATAAACTGGCTTAAAGGAATATTTTTCTTTTTGCCTTCGCGTATTATTTATGATGTCAGTTGAACCTTTCTGTATATTTGTCTTTCTAATAGGTACCGTTATTATTGTATTTAATTGAGCGTCTCTATTAAAGGGTAGAATAAGGGAAAATCATACCGAAAAGGGTAAAGTCGTTTATTTATCCGAATGGAGAATAAGTTGCGGGAAAACATATAGTAAGTATTTTTATATAATAATATTGCCGCAGAAGGATTGAGACCGTGTTTCCACCAACCCGAGCCCATAGATGTGTGTAACTAGGTTGGTATGTCCACCAGGTATGTGTAAAAAGTATTTAAATATAACAAAACGTGATCAGGATATACTCATATTTTAAGGTGGATAATTTTGTATGAATTCATTAATTTAAAAACTACCGAATTAATTTAGATGCAATTTTTAACTTCATAATACTTAAATGAAATGGTAAAAAATACAAATTATATCCTATTTTTAACCGACTTCAAAAAAAGGAGGAAGTTCTCAATTCGATCTATTTTTTTTGTGTGTATGTTACTCGATATCTCGGAGACCCGTGGACCGATTTTCAATATATTTTTTTTAATTGAAAGGATAACTCGAATTTGTTCTCATTGGCACGAAACCAGGATCTGATGATGGAATCTTGGAGAAATCGAGGGAACTCTTCAAATTTTATATGGAGATGTACGGCGTTTTCGGTAATTTGTTGATGAAGTCAAGATTTTACATTCAGTAAACAGAATAATTTCAAAATATTGCTAATTTGAAGTCGGTTTTTTTTTGTTTAAAATTCATAAAAATACTGTGAGGCTCACTCATAGTGAAATATAACAGATCTACTAATGTTTGATTTCATTATATGTATTATTACTTTATCCTAATAAATTCGCCCTCCAATGCACCGCAAACTATTTCACAGTAAACACCTAATCAATTTCGTTGACAACAGCATCACTCACCGCAATATCCAACCTGTTGGCATTTAGCAAAGGCGCAAAAAAATGGAAATGGTTTCAATAGATGTTTTCTTTAAACAGTTAGTTGCTTTACCCTAGAATTTAATTATAATTTGTTCAGATAAAAATAGGAATGACATTTTTTTTTCTCTTGAGAGACAATACGCGCCATCTGTGTTTGCGGAAAAGCACTCAGTACTGCTTCGGCTGAAAATGTTGGTTCTGCAGCTACATTAATCTTATTCATATGAACGTGTTGCCCAACGCCATCTAGCGGAGGGTGGAGAAAGTCTTACGAACCCGAGATAGGGATGAAGTCAAGTCCAACAACGAACATTTTCACTCGAAAACGTGACAACAGATGGCGTAACAGCATCGTTTCCTGGAAGTTCTACTTCTAACGTCAAGATGGCGCTAGTGGTTACGAAAAATGGACTCGCAAAAAAGTTCCTGATGAGAATTCTGACTGCCACTGAATAAACCAAAATAAGTACCTACGGAAATTAAACACGTTGTCGCTAGCCGCTATCCTATACCTTTAAACGAGCAATTCTTGTATATATATTTATAAATATATACCAGCTATCTCGGAAACGGCTCTAACGATTTTCATGAAAAATTTTATATAGACGAGGATTAGAGTTTTAAGTTTATCTACATAAGTGGTTTTCCCGGGAAAACGCAATTTTCCGAGAAAAAAAATAAAAACCGGGATATGAATTTCTTACTGAATGTATACAGATATTTCGCTAAAGAGCTCAGGAGTTCCAATGGAACAGGGGTATGAACGTGCGCTCTCTGTGCAGGAGCTTCTGGGTTTGATCCTGGGAAGTGACATAAGTTTTTCTTTTTCTTTAAATTTTTTGCTTTTTTTTCAACTGTCCCGATGCCGAATAACTACAACAGATATTTTTAACCGACTTCAAAAAAAGGAGGAGGTTTTCAATTCGACCTAATTTTTTAATTTTTTAATTTGTATGTTACTCGATATCTCGGAGACCCGTGAACCGATTTTCAAAATTTTTTTTTTAATCGATAGGGTATAAATCGAAATCGGTCCCATTGGCACGAAACCAGGATCTGATAATGGAATCTTGGACAAATCGAGGGAACTCTTCAAATTTTATATGGACATGTACGGCGTTTTCGGTAATTTGTTGATGAAGTCAAGAATTTACATTCAGTAAACAGAATACTTTTAAAATATTGCTAATTTGAAGTCGGTTTTTTTTGTTTCAAATTATGCGCTCTCTGTGCAGAAGATTCTGGGCTCGATCCTGGGATGTGACATAAGTTTTTCTTTTTTTTTAATTTTTTGCTTTTTTTTTCAACTGTCCCGATGCCGAATAACTACAACAGATAATTATTTTTAGGAAAACTATATAGTCATTCGATAATAAAATAATTTCGTAATATCTATTTATCCTATCCTATCCTATACCTTTAAACGAGCTATTCTTGTATATATGTATTATATATTTATTTCTATATACCAGCTATTTTGGAAACGGCTCTAACGATTTTCATGAAAATTTTTATATAGACAAGGATTAGAGTTTTAAGTTCATCTACATAGGTAAGTGGTTTTCCCGGGAAAACGTGATTTTCAGAGAAAAAAAAAACCGGGATATAATCTCTTACTTACTGAATAATCCGAGTAAAGCTCGGTCGTACAGCTAGTACCTATTAATAGTGGTACCGTATACCGACCTAATAATAGGTACACAATGAAAATCAAATTCCAATGTTTTGCAATAAAACTTTGTCAGAGTATAAAACAAATTACTTAGTAATTAATATTGAATTAATACTTGGAGAGCGATGTCCCAGTTATACAGCAGGAAACGAATTTAGACTAAAAACAAAGACTCGAAGATTGTGTTTTAACGTATTTTAACTAAGTAAGCAAATAAACAAAATTTTGACCAAATTGGTAAAAAATATCACGACTATCTTCTTCATAATTTAATTATGATTATTATGGATCAACAAGGCTACCTATCTCGAATTCATACTCAAGATAAGCTAATCTAGGCTTTTATTTCCCATTAGAGAAAAGTTTGATAGTACTTTCGATTGGAATTTTCATACAGACTTATAAAACCCAATCGTTAGGTTTCACCTAGACTACTCGATGGCACATGTTTGCAAGTAGCTCATAAAACGCGTAATTACTAGAAGAACTTCAACTTGAATCCTAGCAAAAAATAAATTAGCTCCTGTAAATAAAAATGTGATAAGACTTATGTAAGACTTATTAACAAAATTGCTTTTGCGTCAAATAAAATGACTCGATGAAAAATGAATCACGAATTCATTTCGCAACATGATTTCTAGGAACATTCACAAAGGATTTTACTTACTTCAAAAAAATTACCCGACTTCTATTTAAAAATAATCTCCACCGTAAATAATTCCTTTCCGCTCTGTTTAAAATCAGGGAATTGGAATGGATTTAATTAAAGCGTTCTTAAAGAAACAAGATGAAAAATTTCCTCTCATAAAAATTCGCTGAAACTGTTAGTGCTAATTCGGTCAAATCTTTTCCTCAAACTCGCGTTTCAATTGAGTTATTGTAAAGAATCCGATTAGCGGAGGTGTCTGCCGCTACAGGAATTCGATAAGAACTATTGTAGGCGCGGCTTTGATGGATAGATGGAATGAAAAAGCTACAAAGGCTCGCGTTTTGATACAGATGGTAGAAAATTGAACAATACACGTGGAGTGATATCTCTTTAGGACGGTCGTAGCCGGCATCAACGTTACTTTTGTGGCCGCCACAGAAGAAGGGTAACCGGATTACGGCGCCACATAAAAGCTACGCGGCAGGCAAACAAAGCCTCCACAAAGGACACTGCGGCCGTCACATTCAACATTTTTTTTTATTACAAATGCTGTTACATTCGTCAAAACTAGACGGCACGAGAGATACTTCTCTGGAATGTTTGAAGTTATTACATCTTGCTACTGAAAAACTTAATTAAAATAACAAGTTTATTGTTACTAGTCTACAATTAGATGATTGAGCAAGCTATTTTGGAATATTCTTAATACTTGCTGATATTTCACCTGGATAGGTACTTCTCAGAACATTAAAAATAGCTAAGCCATAAAAAAACTGATTATTTTCGACTTCTGAATGTAAGAAGTACTGTAAAAGTTTGTTAGGATTGTTAATTAATTATAAAGCCGTTCTGCGACTCATTTTTAATTAAGATTCTCTTAATATGTCGACCTGAATACAGTTCAAGACTTCTCAAAGACTACACAATCTTTACTTTACAAAGAAAACAAAAAATGAAAACCATTAACAAAATACATACACCACCATAACGCAACGAACAAGTCATTCGACTTTGCCTTGTTCAGTTCATTTCCAATTTTTCTAACATAAAAGCATCAATCTCAATGGGAATCCAACAAGAAATTTCTTTCATTGCGACATCATTTTCGTTTTACGTTACGCTAATTTGAGTGTGCGAGTTTTTTCCGTCTAAAATTCTGTTAAAATGCATACAATTGAAATGCTCATTCCGTGTCAGCGGCAGAAAAATGTTAATAGGATTACGGCGGCGGGAGGCAGGCGCGGGACAGGTGACCACTGCGCGCGGCGTGCGGTTGCCGCTCGCACTTGGATTCGCTAATTAATTCCAAACGCGCCCATTCCCAGAGCCAGGTACTGGACAAACGACCTAAATGCCCTCCTAATGTGCACTATCACAGCACACTATGACGCATTTCGCTTTGTACCGGACCTTCTCGTTTACCATTTGTGTATCCCCGTGTCGTGAGCAGACGGGACCCGGCTGTGTAAAGTTTCAGACGTGAGATACTGGAGCACCTTTTATTTGGTAGTGAAAAGGTGTTTTAAGTTTTACGCTGTTCCCTGTCGACGTGTGGGTCTTGAAAGGAGTGCGTCTCTCCTGATTCTATGTGATTGAATGTGATGGATTTTCGATTTTACAGCTGACGTTTCTTGACGTTTCTTGGATTAGCAAGTATAGCTTGAAGTTTTATCTCAATTACCGAGTACCGAGACATCGGGAGACTATAGCGCCACTTTGTTTTAAACTTAATAAAATAAGTACTTATCTGAAGTAGATCTAGCGGTAAACAAACCAACTTTCGAAAATATGTAGGTTTACTACGTTTAGCACCAACTAGTATATACCGACACTAAACCTCGGGTCTTAATGTCACATTACAAGCGCCACTCTTAATTACAGAATAATCATAAAACAAAAACATTTACGTTTTTCAGTCACGAGATTTTACGCAACCCAACCCTAGAACACAAGCTTCCGCTCCTCGCGAAAACGTATGCTGAAACATCACAAAGAAAAGGGACTCGTTCCTCTCTTATAACTCTTTGTCCAAGAGTTAATTGTTTTAACATATTTAATATGAATTACAACATCAGAGTTTCGAGTCTGACCGTGCCCACAACAGGCGGTATTAGATGGCAGGATGAATAAGATTATTTTCTGAACGACTTGTCAAAGACGTCTCAAAGCTTTAAGAGAAGTCAAGAGGCCTTTACCCAGTAATCAGGGCAAATGGGCTCAAAAAAGATAATACTAATATTAATCTCAATGTTGTTGACTATGTGATAAACACTATGCATTTCAACGCCAAATTTGTTCATGTAATTTTGTAGCGCTCGTCAAACAATTTAGGTACTCAGTCAATAGATACACGTTAAATTAGCTACCAAATCGTCCACAAATAACGAGAGCTATCCAAATTAGTTTAATATATAATTGGTTAAGTATTAAATTACATTCAAACGTCCTGTGATGATGTCCTAATATAATAAATTCTAATAGTTTGGAAAATAATCAGATTAATGGTTACGCTGAAATAGTATATTGTTTCAACCAAGCCAACCCAGATTGGTTGTAGCCTACAATAATTATTGGAATCGCAAATCATTAATATTCGTGCAGCCATGTGATACATTGGAATAAAGAGTACAACAGTATATGTTAAATAGCAACAACGAGTATATTTCATTTGTAGAAGAGTTCATATCTACTTATGTAAATGCTGCTGGCACAGTTAGAAGTTAGAAAGAACCTAAGCCAATCGCAGCAGTAAACCGAGATTGCCAGGGTCATAGTAGGATAGTTCTTTGCTGGGGATGTCCACCTTTGATTACTAAAGCGTTTACTATGGCGTTTTACTTGTTACGTAGTCCACATGGTGACATCTAAGACTGAGATACTAATCTATTTATTTATACTACATTAGGGGCTCATAACCCAGAAAAAAAAGTAAACAGTAGGAAGAAACATTTCACATACATTTTATAAGCAACCAACGCGGCTGAACGTCTCTCAAAGAAAACGTAATAATATCCGCACTATAAGAGAGTAGCAATCAAAAACTCTTATTTACCATAAGATTCGTATTACTCAGAAGAAAAAAATGGTAAAACAAAAGGCATAAAAATAAACCGGACCGAACAATTCCAAAGGCATAAAATATTTCAAATTGTATAAACGGAGACTTATATCTCCTCCTGAGCAATATTATAAATCTGTGAGGAGGGATAAGTTATGCGGACGATTTTATGGGAGAGTCATCTCTCGGCATGAAGTTTGAGAGGGTAATACAAAAAGAGCGCATCAAGATTCCGCATGCGAGCGGACGGCGGCGGACGCGGTCGGCGGGCGGCGCCGCCGCTTATTACGGCGCGGCGGCTGCGCCCCGCACCGGCTAGGTGACGATGGCCCCGCACGCCAGATCTCGCACAAAGGGCCCAAATTACACCCACTTCGTAAGGCTTCGTCCGCTTTGTGTGCTCTAGAATTGTGCTGAGCCAGTTCTGTTGATTCAGTCCGTGTTTGTGCCGTAATAGTGTTTAAATAGGCAAGCGCCCATTCAGAATGGAAATTAGATAAAAGTAGAAATATTTAACATGTTCAAGTATTTAGGCACGCAACAGGCACTTTAGGTTGACTTTCAAGTGTATCACGATACATACATACATACATACATATTCTCACGCCTTTATTCCCATAAGGGGTAGGCAGAGCACTGTAATTCAAAAATCCAGTGCCACGTTTAGCAAATTCAAGGTAACTAGATGGTTAAACGTGATATTGCGGTGACAGGTTGCTAGCCCATCGCCCACAATACACTAACCCTTTCCCAGAGTCGACTCTTACGACACCCACGGGAAGAAAGGGGGAGGTGCTATTCTAACCCGGCACCACACGGGGAATCACGATGAGATGTAGTAATTAACTTTAAAGAATCGCAAAAGGACCTTTTAAATTTTATGTATTCATGACTGAAAGAAACGACTTCGGACTAGTTCTGACCTATGCCAGCATGAGGCTTAATGAAAGCCTCTGTAGGGTCTCGAAAAAGTTTTAAAAGGCAGGCTGAGGTGGCGCAGGTCGAGTGCGCGTCATAGCCCTCTTGACACGGCGCGGCCCCGCGACGCCGCCGGCGCCCTGCCTACATCACCCAACTTAAATTTACTAATTACTCCAACTATTAGTAAACACCGTTTAAAAACTACATTAGCTAAGATTCAAAAGTGGCCAACTTTTGCTATCAGATATCTGCCAGCTATACAGATATTAAATGTGTCGCTGCTCAAGTTAATAATTAACTTTAAAGTTTCCCGTGTGCTGAGTTTGACACTTCATCTCGAGTTAGGAAGTGAATTTTCCTAGAAATTGTCTAGAACGCTGGTTACCTACTGGCAAACGATGCAACTAAATTACTTGTCATTTATATCCTGATTTCAGATTGCTAAGCTTGATTTCGTCAGCAAAAAAATAAAAAATAAAAGGTACAATTTCGTGCTTAAACTGAGGATAAAGATTTGCTTATAAACACGTTTCCGTTTTCTACCTGCGTGACATATTTATACTTTTTGATATCTATGCAAAAAAGTGACACGAGGAAAAATGTTAACATTGTAGCGCTGCGTGCAAGATACAGTTGTTTTAGGCGTATACATTTTCCGCAGTACAATGTATCTTACAAAAAAATACATTACAGTAAATATAGTACCTGCATAAAAACGGTAAATATACACATATCGAGAAGCAATCTCAATACGGACTTCATAATAAATTTAAGAGTTCATAACAAACGAACTGGTACATTGCTGCTGTTCACCAAACAACACACTGAGTAATAACCGAAACATTATTGTAGTTTAGGTAAACTACCTGCAGTAATAACAGTTACCCTATAAAACTAACCGTGCGCACAGATTGTAATAACAGCCCGGGCCAGTAAGGCGCGAAACGTTCCTAGTGACAAATTAAACAAAACACCGGCTAGCATTAGGTGGCAAAGAATTCGAGCAAGACGACGCATTAGGAAGATTAAAACTTGTAAAAGCATAGAAGCGAACCAAGTGCCTCGGCAGCCTCACTAGGCGCTACATGTCGCGTGCATAAACAAGCGGCGCACGCTCCCTCCGCAAGCTACAGACAAGAATTTGAAACGCGTAGAAGATTAATAATTTTAAACAAAAAAAAACCGACTTCAATTCTATACTAATATAATAAAGCTGAAGAGTTTGTTTGTTTGTTTGAACGCGCTAATCTCAGAAACTACTGGTGCGAATTGAAAAATATTTTTTGTGTTGGATAGACCATTTATCAAGGAAGGCTTTAAGCTATATAACATCACGCTGCGACCAAAAGGACCGAAGAAACAGTGGAAAATGTAGGAAAAACGGGGGAAATTTGTCACTATTCCACGCGGACGGAGTCGCGGGCACAACTAGTTAGCAATATTTTGAAAGTATTCTGTTTACTGAATGTAAAATCTTGACTTCATCAACAAATTACCGAAAACGCCGTACATCTCCATATAAAATTTGAAGAGTTCCCTCGATTTCTCCAAGATTCCACCATCAGATCCTGGTGTCGTGCAAATGGGACCAATTTCGAGTTATACCCTTTCGATTAAAAAAAAAATTTTGAAAATCGGTCCACGGGTTTTCGAGTTATCGAGTAACATACACAAAAAAAAAAAAAAAAAAAAAAAAAAAAAAAAAAATTAGGTCGAATTGAGAACCTCCTCCTTTTTGAAGTCGGTTAAAAATAATATGCTGCCTCTGCCATCTTTTACTCGACGTATGGTTAACTCTTCATCGTTCGTAGATTAGATTTTATAACGACTGATGATTTAGGGATGGAAAAGCGGCGGCAGAATTCAACTCGGAAATACTTGGTTGCTCTATAACAATATTATTATGTTTAGTATTCATAATCATAACACGTGAAATATGGCCGACGAAGCCTTAATTATGTTTATGTTTTGAATATAGGTACTAGCAATACTCCTAAATCCCACTTTTTCGCTAGTCAAATCACACCGGTAATGTTATTTATAACCAGACATTGTGCCTGCCGGTGAACAAACGATCCAAACAAAGAACATTCAACCTGCCAAATCGGTTTTTAACTGGCAATATGTAATGAAGTAACAATATACAAAGGAATGTTAAAAGTTTCGATAATATATAAATACAAACAGTCATCTAGTGTTATTTAGATTTTCCTATTACTTCAAGCGTACCTACGAGTAAGAGTAATTTAATTACGAAACTTACCTATAATAAGCCGAAGCAGGCTGGCGGCGAGCAGACCCAAGTCGGGGGAATTAGCCATGGGTCACACGCTCGCGCACATTGCCACAACGATCACGATCCATCACACCTCACCAGCCAACTGCACTGCGACGACTTGCCGACTACCCTTTAAGGACCACGGTCCAACGAAGTACAGTTTCTTTCCGCGCATTACACAAGTCCACAAGATTTACATTATAAAGTTACACAAAACAGTCGCAATTTAAAAAATTAAACCTCCCTGAAAGTGCTTTATTCATTATTTGATTCGACACAAGTTACCGGGTTTCATTAAAACAATAAAAATACGGGAGTGCTACGTCAGTGTTCGGAATTCCCTTGGAGCCGCCTCTGAACATTGCACAATAACTCACTCAAAATCCGTATAACTTTTTTAATTCACGCCTCAGAATAAATGCACGCTTTTTTGTTGATTTATTCCCGACAATGTTGAAAGTAACATTATTACCTACACGGTTTAAGTATCCACCTCATTATTGTAATAGTTGTATTGCTTTTATTTTACTTGTTTGTGAAACAATGTCGTTGGCTTTGCGTCGTTATTTATGTCCACAAAATTTCAGGGAAACGACCGCAGAAAACACGTAACAGTTAGCCTGCGCTTTCTGCGGAGCACTTTAATAATACAAGAAAGTCCTTAATTTATTAGTGGCGGCTTTAAATATGTACATTTACATTTTCAGTGGCTGTACAATTGTTCTTATTTAACATCTCAATTTCGCATTATTCGTATATACGCCTAGATATACCGGCACGCGCACCGTCTTAGCAATACGGCTTACTTTAAGCTCCTAACAATTCACGTAGGTAGGTAAATACGCATTAACGTATATACCTTCTTAACCCTTACACAGGAGCTGGATCATTATATTACTGACCTAGTTAAAAGAAAATCATTCGAAATTAAGGTCGCGAAAAGAAAAAGTTTTACCTCGAACTTTCGTTAGGAGATATTGCCGTTCTTTATCTGGTAGCCGAACTAAGAAAGAAAATTACACTGTCTCCGGTGGGTCCAGAGGAAATTAGAGGGCGCCGGTCGAGCTGGTCCAGTTATCAGCTAGTTAAAATGCAAATTGTTGTCTTTTGTTTGCACTCGCCGATCGACAGCGCGCTATTCGTCGCCGCGCGGCAAAAATGCTAAATATTCATTTATAGGCAACGCGGGTATATCCCTTTCATCGTTATGGCCAAATTTGAAATTCGCCCGGGGACAGCACTTTATTTTATGTTATCATTCTAGAGAGTATCATGATGGTAGATACTGGTAACTGAACAGAATTTTGAATTTCTCATCAGTTTTATATTCAATAATATTCCACAACCACGACTAATCCCAATTAGTTTCGTCACACAGCGAGTAGTATCTAAACTATCTAATGAAACCTCTTAAATTCACACTCTACCGTAATAATCTGTAAGCCGTTACAATCTATACAAGCGTTTAAATTAGTACCAACATTAATTTAATACAACATAATACGATATCTCACACAAACCCACGTACAGGCTAACTGCATGCTGCGGTGACGATCTAAAAGTTTATCGCCACTTTTACGTTAATGAGGCTGCTACGGAGTTTGCGCTTCAAAATTTATGAATAGGCAAATGCTTTCGGTGCTCTAGTTAACTCGATGCCAAACCATTAAGCAACATTAAACTACATGGGAATACATTGAACGGTACAACGAATTATCGGAACATTTTTAAACCAGCTTCGCGAATTTGTTAGATTTTTCTGAACTGTCTAATTCGGAATCTAACATTTGGTACGTAGAAGTACACATTACGAATTGCGACCGCAGGAAGCTTTTGCTGTCAAAGGTATGTGTAGCAAAGCTGTTGCTAGACGAAGCCGCAACTGGTAAGAGTATCGGATAGTTACAGAAGTCTATGGTCAGAGTTAGATGTTTCGTGGAGTAGGTAGTTCTACCGTCTGATGGTGATTTTGTTGTACAAAACTAGATGAAATCAAAGCGACCACGAGTTAACTTAATGTAACTACACTAAACCTGTTTTATTGTAGTAACTGTGCTACTTTCTTTGATAAGTGCGGAAAAATAGTCACTTCCACATCCTTGTTCGCACCAATTGGCTCGATGGTAAAGCAAGTACTATAACTTAAAATAAGTTCAGTTTAACCTATTTGTGTATACAGTATACACCACTTGCATTTATTATCATATTTACACACACTGCTACCGCTGTTTTGTAAAAAACATTTTTATAAATTCTTTTGTTAGGGTTTGTTTAACAAGAAAAAACATACAATGTCACAACTGATTCACTAAATTGGGATTTTGTGTTTAGCACAAAAATATTTGTGAAAATAATATTTCCAGTGAAAAGGGCCCTTGTGGTGAATTGAAACGGGAAGTGAAAAACCCGTGGCAAAAATAGTGGATACGGACTTATTGAATTGGCTGGCGGATTGATTCACTCGAACTCAAGTGATGACGATTACTTTATTAGACAACCTCGCAAAGGTCCACACAGTTATAAATAAAAGAGAGCTTTCAATTCGGCAAAACTTCCTAACTAGTTTAGGAAGCTCGGATGTGAAAACAAGTTGGGATTCAATTTTTCCAACCACGAAATCTAGTGGATGATCCTAGCCCGTACCTGACCTTTTTATTCCTCTACTAGTTCTTGCCCGCGATGCCGTCTGCGTAGAATTCGCTGACCCCATACCGAAGATTTACTATTGACCTCTGTTTAACATGAGCGATCGTAACGATGAGAGTTCAACGTACATTGGAAACTTCATATTTCCAAAACTATGCGTTTTTCCGGGATAAAAGTAGCATTTGTCCTTCCTCGGGACTCCCAACTATTTCCATACTAAATAATGTCGCGAGAGGTTTAGCGGATGATGAAATGTGAAAAGGTTATTAACAGGGCAAATGCTCTTAAGATCCTTACTAATATTATAAGTCAGAAAGTGAGTTTGTTTGTTTGTTTGTTCCGCTTTCACGCCGTAACTACTGAACCGATTGCTTTGAAATTTTGCAGACAATACATAAAGATAGAAGTCCGGATTAAATAATAGGGTACTTTTTATCCCGGGAAAAAAAGATGTTCCCGAGGGAAAACAAAAATATAGTTTGCTTGATAGATCGATATCAATCGATGATAGATCGATAATCGATCGATAGATGATAGATCGATGGCGCTGTGTGTCGTTTGAAACGAGTTTTCTTATAGTTGTGCTTTATACCGCAATATAACCGAGTTCCACGCGGGCGAAGCCGCGGGCGGAAAGCTAGTATTAAAATAAAAAACTTTTTCTAAACTGTTTTACCAAATGAAGTAGCCAGAGAATATAAAACTATGATTATTTCACGTCTCATAGATCAATCAATTACTATTTGACATGAATAAGACATCTTTATTTCAAGTTTACAAAAATGAAAGCCGCAGCCATTAAGTTTTAAGATACTTCAACCACGAGAAAGATGTATCTACCGACTATTAAGAACAATAAGTTATTTTTTTAATTCTATAAAACTATGTAGGCTTTACATTTAGGTTTTTAACTCTAGTTCACTTGCCCCAATAGTAGGAACGCACAAAGTATTAAGTTCTAAGCGCAATTTACTAGAATAAATTTCGCATAATCACGACGTAACGGTACACGTTTTCCCAATAAACCTTTATTTTCCACGAGCTCAAACGTTATTTGGCTCAACAAGCTATTGATAAGAAAATATTACCTAAATATGAAAGAATTCTAAAGCTACTGTGTGCGAGGTTTCGCAAAGCAGTATTCTGCTATTCTATTCACGTTTCTTTATTTTTGTCATCATTATCTCATTATATCACTTAAATGAATGAAAGCAAAAAAGTGTTTCCCGTTGTAGCAGCGCAGCGCCCTGCGTCTGGGTAATCTATCGGAGCGAGGTCTAGAAAAGTAAGCAAGGCTTTAGTTAGAGCACACGCATGAGGGAAAACGTTGGAAAATTTCACCCGCACGAGCCTCTAAAGCTCCATTGAATGGGAACTCTTAAATCAGTTTCTTCCACATCTGTATGTAGGCACCACTACAAAATAATATATTCGGAAAGTTCGTGAACAAAATACAAACAGGGCCGGGTGCGGAGTGGCGCAGTATGAGACCCTCGAACAAAGCGAGCGCGGTCACTTGATGCCGATTGCCGACCTACAACTACCTACTTACCATTTCGTTTCCACGCAAAACAACCAACGGGTTTCCATCACTATTGTTCGTAAATCATTAATTAATTTAGTTTACATTTCGTGTCTGATAATGAATGCGACAACTCTTAATTGGAATTCGGCTGGCAAAAAGTTGAACGAGGGTTACGCAAAAACATAATCTCACGTTGTTTCAGACGGGTAGAAATACATTTGCCCTTTGTAGATAACCGAACGAGGTAGGTATTTGGTTGATAATGACGTAATACTGTTACGCAGATACTAATTTTTCTGTAACGTGTGGTTGTCTATTTAGCAAGAGCTTGACGGTATTTTACATTTAAGCACACAATCAATTAAGATCTGTCAGCAGCCATGTTTTTACGTATACTGTGTGTAACAGAGATAGTTTTAGAACACATTTCTTTATTTCTTTCTATTCTCTTTAAAAAAAAAATCTATTTTTTTCTAACTCAGGACGCTCGGCAATCAAATGGCACTTAGCAATTTGACGTTCAATAACATAATAACAACTATGCCGATATAGTGCACCTTTTTTTCTTAGCTTCTTTTTTTTTCAATAACTTTGAGCTGCGATATTATTAATTCAAGAAGCCTTACTTTTTTATATATTTACTTGTAACTTCTGTAACTGCTTATGTAGATATACAGGGTGGAAAAATCGAATGCCACATGGATGGCAACTACCTTAAATATTGTAAACAGCGCATTTGGTGTAAGGGAGACTTTACTTTGTTTAAAAAAATAATAATTTCTGCATTTAAGGATTTATGAAAAATCGCTTGCCTCAGTCGGGACTCGAACCGGTCAAATGTGACAAAAAATAAACGTGCCGTATTTTATGATGCAGATAGAAAGAGTTACTGATAAGGTTCATTTTTCTCTAAATAACTAATACAATTAGAATAACGGAAGGCCATGAAAATTTAGAACTAAAAATTAAAAAACACATAATAAAATAATATTCATATAAAATACTAAGTAAATTTTAGCGATTTTTTAAAAATCCTTAAATGCAGAATTTATTGTTTTTAAAAATAAAAGAAAGTCTCTCTTTCACAAAATGTGCTATTTACAATATTTAAGGTAGTTGCCATTCATGTGGCATTCAATTTTTCCACCCGGTATATACCCAGTGAATTATCGCCGTGGGTCTGTTACAGTTTGTAAATATTATATTCTATCGTAACAAGCTACACATTTTTACAAAATCAAAGAACCCATTTTTATTGTTTACAAAACACCGTTTAAACATTGAACTTTCAGTGCTTTACCTAAATATGCACAAACGACAATAAGATCGATGAAGTTTAATCCCGCGGCATTACACAGCGGGACATCTCAAAAGTCTTAAGGGCTTACTGTGGCCGCGGCTATAACAAACTTTTAGAATAATTCACAGCCGGATTAGAAGTAAGTGTGGATAATACCATCGCTTTCCGAGATAAAATAAATCACGTCTTAAAAGTGTTTTTAAAAAAGGGGTGCGTCCCGTCGCTGTGATTTGTGTCGTGACTGGCAGCGCGGAACTGTCGGAATGCTCCGTTCACCTTAAATTAAAAAAAAGCCAGTAGCTTCTTTACAAATCCACTTTCAGAGAGTTTACTTTTCTTCCAACCTTGAATCTTTATTTACATACATACATCACGCCTGTATTCCTTAATGGAGTAGGCAGAGCACACGAAACGCTACCTAGTCAAAATTATGAATACTTCACGTTCCGTACCCACATTTGGCATAACTTTAGCTTTAAACATAGACGAAAGAAGTAAAACAGCGACAAGCCACTAGCCTGTCGCCTAAAACTACCTTAACCAATTTCCATAGTCGCTTCTTATGACATCTACAGAAGAAATGGAGGCGTGTTATTCTAAACCGGACACCATACTACTTATTTAGCCGTGAAATTGTTGGCTGTGTAACTAAGCAAGCGTATGACAAAATATGTATAGCTTAGTGGATACTGTTGACAGTGGGGCGACCGCGAAATGGTCCTGCGCGCCTGGACAGAGGAGATAAAAACCAGCCACGGTGGCCGCATTTAATAACCCCATCAAGGCTCCAGGGCGCGACCCGGCTGCATAGGCACTGTTAAACGAATTGAAAGGATGCGTCACTTCAAATTGTATTGACCTGGAAAGCTGCAGGGAATATAAGTTAGCGCTGCGTGATATTGAGAATATTCAATCTGTGGTAAAATAAACGAAGGTAACGTTATAGCGTCGGGTTAGAATAACACCTCTCCTTTTCTTGGATGGATGTAGTAAGACGCGACTAAGGAATTAGGTTAAGGTGTGCTTTAGGCGAGAGGCTAGTATCCCTGTCACTCTAATAAATCTAAATCTGTTTTTAACCTAAAATTATGCGAAAGTAGTAACTAAAAGTGAAATAGTCATGGTTTGGTTTATGTATCGTTTCGTGTACCTATTCTGCATTTGTGAACAAAACATTACGTTTATGTACGATGCGTATGCAATAAGATATATTACTTCCCTAAAACATCATGTCAGTGATCAGATTATAAGAATGATGTGGTGCCGGGTTAGAATAGCACCTCCCCCTTTCTTCCCGTGGGTGTCGTAAGAGTCGACTCTGGGAAAGGGTTAGTGTATTGTGGGCGATGGGCTAGCAACCTGTCACTGCAATATCACGTTTAACCAGCTGTTTATCCTGAATTTGCTAAACGTGGCACTGAATTTTAGAATTCATGTGCTCTGCCTACCCCTCTTGAGAATACAGGCGTGAGAATATGTATGTATGTGTAAATTTGAAAGTTGCTTCATTGTCTTGGTATTTTATTAAGCCGTTTTTAATAAAATACCAAGACAATGACGCAATATCATATGTATGTATGTATGTATGTATGTATGTAACTCTTTATTGCACAAATAATCATGACAAAATAACAGACAAAACAGAACATAAGTACAAAGGCGAACATATCCCAAAAGGGATCTCTTCCTGCTAACCTTCAAGCGATTGACAAAACATGTGAAATTAGAGTAGACACACAAAGAAAATTGAGAAAGAAAAAATACCAATAACCTAAAATAAATAAATGTATTATAATTTACGTACCTAGTACAATAAATCTAGACATACATATACAAGTACATAAAAATACACATAATTTAATACTTAATAGACTAATACATATAAAAATAAATATACATATCCGCTTAGCCTGTTATTATTTACTTCCATGTAAAATTACAAAGTTTCATATACCAGCTATAAACTTACGGAAACGCCATACAAATTCTCAGCACCCTTTTAACCTCCTTGCAAGCCAAAATTCTTTTCTTAGTGCTCGCTCACTTACGCCGTATAATAAACCTATCTACAAAACTTCAGGATTCTAGGCTCTCCAGACGAGTCATTCATTGTCGCGTCCTCTTTTGCATAATAACATAGATTTTGCACAGAAGAAAAAAAAAACACTTACTACAACAGTTTTCCATTCCGAATAAAATATCAAAAAGGGAACACAATGAAACGATTGACCGAACTTATACCGCACTGGGTTTTGCGTACTTAACGTAATAATAAATCACTTGTCGGAATAAAACATCGCGGTGGGCGGGATGAATCTGTCGAACCGCTGACAAATACGCTTCCCGTACTGTGCCGAGAATGCGAACACCCGCGTACGGCGCGATGATAGATATGAAAAGAAATCCTTCACAGAAAAAAACAAGTCGAAATATGGTGCGGAACACGAGGATTGTAAGATAGTTATCCAAAACAATAAACACGGCGTGAATTCTAATATCACGCAAAGCGAACGCAACTTAAACTTGTGATGGATAAACGACTCCTTTGAAGGCTCAGGAACAAACGCCAAATGGAATAGATTCCGAAGTAGCCCGAGAAAAGGTTGGCCGGAGATATTTTATGTGAATACCAACTAGGCAGCTAGGTCTCAACCACATATTTATCACGTCTCCTGTAATAACAATTTGTTTTTTCGAGGGTACAAAATAGGAGCGATAGTAATGTTCCTCGTCGACATTTAGGAGCGTTTTCCTTTATTTATAAAAATAACAATGCCGTACCTGTTCTCTTTTGAAACAGCCAACGCAAATGATAAGTGGAGGTAAGGTGTGTGCTATTTTTTTCTTTTTACTTCGTTTTGGTAAAACACGTTTAGAAAGCAGAAAAAATGTATCAATATCTTTTTAAATTATACTTAATTCCGAAGAAGTCTTTAGAAATAAAAAAATCGTACCTATAATAGATTATGATCATTGGGTACACACGGTTACTAATTAAATCACGAGATCATTTTGTAAAAATCACAAGGTTACTCCAATTTCTAGTTAATGTGTTTGTAGTTATGAATTGTAGAATTGACCGTATTTGCGATAGCTCAACTGAAATCTCAGTTAGCGCTGCTGTTTGAAATGCTCTAAATTACAGTAATATACATAGGTATTATAGAATGTACGCAATATTATCAAATAACACTACGTTTCGTGTTTCCAAGCGCCAATATATACTTGACAAGAATCGTGTACAGTAGTTTCTAATCACTTTACATACCTTGAACACTAATTACATAGAACACGAAACTAACGATCTCTTTGATTATTAAACTACATATTAGACACGAAGTTGGGGGTCCCACTGGAACAACGTACATCCGCATGTACTTAATTGTAGCGCCAAAGCCGAACTACTCCTGAGCTATTACCATGGGTTTCCAGTGATCGGACTCGCTAGCGTCGCCGTAAACGATTTGTATGGAAAGTTTTGCTTCGACAACTGACCATACCAATCGCTTAGTCTGTCGTTGGTGAGTAACTCATGGTAATGGTGTCGTGAGGTGTTAGCAGCGTCGGAGTAGCCGGGCCCCGAGCCGGGATATTGCTTCACGGCCGCTATCACGGTCCCATGCATATTAAAGACACCAATCAACGCGCGGGTCTCCAGCACTCATTACTTGAGCTGGTAAATGCTAAAACCACAGAAAACCTCGACTCTGCGAGGAACCAGATTAATTACGGCCGAGGGAGTTGCCGCGTCGCGCTACCCCAAACGGCTGGAGAACAAGAAATGACCTAGTTTTCAGGTTTCTCTGAATGTTTTAAACAATGTTGAGACTGAAAACATTTAATAGGCCGATTTATCATGCGCTAGTGAGGTTAACGCGAGCTAAACTCTGTATTTCGAGGCAAATTATAAAACGTTTTCTACAATTACACGCCAAATACATTCTCTCAGTTGGTACATATAATTGGAAGAGAAAATTAGGGTCTTACTTAGAATTAAATATTATGTAAATGACCTTGTTTACGTTAATTTTACAAGGATGTACGCATATCGAACACGTACTAATTAGAACTTTTGAACACAGGCCTATGTCTACGCCGTATTTTCGTACCAAATTAATTAAGCTATCCCGCTTTTATAATGACGAGTGGCTTTCCTCCCTCCAATTGAGAAGATAAATACATACGTATTATGAACGCTTTAATTTATATAATTAGATTAGGGTGGCGACCCTGTACCTTTCTGGTGCGTAAATAGTGCCCAAATCGCAGAGTACTGGCAACATAACAGAGCCATCAAAAATCTTACTTTTAGTTAGGTAGCTTGAATGACCTACAGAAAGAAACCAAAATTGAGGTTACTTTATAGTTCCGATTTCGAGTATTGTTGTAGTAACCAATTTGACTATTTCAAATTGGCATCAGTAACGTAAACGTATGGCATGGGTATTGGGTACATTATGTCAAGGAATAAGAGTTAAATTCGAACTAAGACAATTTTTCTTCATTCACTTTAATCCCTGTCACTTTGACATAGAGCATCCATATCATATACTAGTAGTGTCGAGCACTGATCAAACTATTTGACATCTCTAAAGGTAATTTTAAATTTTCTAAATGTCTCCACTTTGATTCTATTGAATAGATAGACCAGGCACTGGAGATAGTAAATAGAATTCCAGTAGGTATATATGTGATTTTTCTATGTTTCGAAGGAGCGAAACGTAGATAGATATAATAATGGGAACTGCCATAAAACAATTCCTAATTTGACAATACCCAGAAATCTCTACAAACAATTTAAAACGGCGTAGATAGTGCATTGTTGTTTTCATCTGCTTTTCTATTTTCCGCATTCTGGCGCAGCATCCGGAGCTGAAACAATGCTTGTTCCGAGCGGTTTTCATATGTCACAGGTGAACTGAAAAGGTCGTAAGTATGTTGCCGGCGCACGTCGGTAAAGGTTGGACAGTGAATTTGTTGCAAAATACACGTGGACTTTTTTTATACGACAAACGCAGTTTAGTTTTAAAGTTCCGTACGCAAGAGGATCCTATTACTATACTCTGTTTCTTTTAAGATTTGAATTTTCAACGGAATAAAAATATTTTTTCTCTGAAACCCAAAGGTAAAACTAGATATGATTAGTGCAATAATACTTATTACTGTTTGTTATAATGATTTCAATACAAACCGTATCGGTATTTGTGGTGATGCCTTGTGTTCACTTAAAAATGTGTGAGGTTTTGACAGTTAAGATTCAAATCTTAAATGAAACGGAGTATAAGACACCACTGTTTATCCTTTAATTTTTCTGTCAGTCAGTTTGAACGTTTGTACTGTACATTTGTCAGTCACCGTACTGTATCCCATGAACTGTGATACTCAGAGTGCGCTTTTATGTAGAAGAGAGTGCTTGGGGTAAAAATATCACTGTTACGGAACCGTCAAGATACGAGTCCAATTCCCACTTATCTTATGTATGTAGTATGACTCTTCAAATAATCATTACCCAACACAAACATTTTTACGTATAAGCGTAAAACTTTTTAAGTTTCTTTTCATTCTACTTTACCGGTAATGTACGGTCGAGTTCACTAATATCTGTACTGACTTAAGTTCATAAATACAATACAAAAATCATAGATTGGAGAGAAATAAATATAAAGAAGGAAACTATTAGATAACGATAAATGGATATAGGTACAGCAAAATCGCAGCGATCAAACGAAACATTTATTATGATTTTGTATTATTGTAGTATTAGGAAGTCCCTTTGTTTCTTCCATCTCTTCCAGAAACAGGCAATATAACCAACTACAAGTCAATAACGTCTGAAAACAATTCGCTTCGACTCATTAATAAAAAGTATTCCAATTTTGTTGATCATTTGTTTTTGACTTCGTCCGTAATATTTGCTCGTTTCAATCTGTTGTTTCGATCCAATAAAATATTTATTTAGCACGGCTGGAAATCCAGATAAAATAATAATCAATCAAAGGTGAACAACAAACGCTATCAGCGTGGCGTCGAGTGCCAAAGCACCCGATAAATGGAAGTGACAAATAGCTCTCATTAGAGCGCCTGTCAATAAGTTAGGACCGATGGGTTACAATATTTGGTATTGTATTACTCTTCCATGAAAATGCTAGTGACAGGCCCTTAGTACGATCGCGCGAATAGCCGCTATTGTTTTACTAGCATTTTTTAGCGATAACTGTCAATGCTTAGCTTTCTTTGGTGAAACTCGAGAATTAATTGGTAGGTACAGGAGCTTGCTCGGTTGGAAACTTCTTTGGTGTAGCGCATGTCAGTCGGTTAAGTAATATCAGTGCCACCATTGTCACTAGATACTACGTTTCTACTAGCTCTCATTTTCGGTAACAAAAATCTAACATGCTTTGTGTGCTCTACTTACTTACCTCATTTGAGAAAACAGACGTTATGTGGGTAAGGTTCAAAAAAATTGTACCTAGTTAAGGGCTTTAATAAAAACAAAAGTTAATTGATTCTTTTGTGTTACGACAATTACCCATACATTTTGTATAGGTAATTTTCGTAACACACGTGACGCGATCGTGATTTTGTTTTTATTAACCCTTAATTTATGTACAATTTTTTTGAGCCTTACCCATGTATGTATGTAAGGAGGGTTTACACACTTGATTAATGAAAAAAACGTTGCCTACAGTGCGTGCAGGTATCAAACATTGATATCCTTAATGGAAATCTCCGTAGCGTCAAGTGAAAGGTCATCGATTCCGTTGGAAAATGATAGATGGGATCCGGTGCTCACAAAAGTAACGAGACGAAAGGCTGGAGCGGGAGCGAGGTCAGCCGGCTACCGGCGTCCGAGACCAGCCGGATTACGGTCGACGCCTATGTGCGTCTCCATTCACTCGAACCTGCCGTTCAGCGCGACAATAGTAAAAACTTGCTCTATCAGACACCAAAAGCGGCTCAGTGTCCGTGCCCGCTCCAATCACAAGCAAGTCAAACGTCTATAGAAAAGGTGAGAACAGTCGCGTAGATCAAATACCGCGGTTGACTTTTGAATTGTAATAAACTATGAGAACTGAGTCTTCAAGAAAACCATTGGGCTAGCGGGTTGCTTTGGTGCGCTTTTTATAGCTGTTTTTAAGTCTCAAATTGCTCCTTATATTTAAAGGTAAAATCTTGTAAGTTAAATTTGACCCGCTTACAGTAGCTGGTTTGATTTAGTATTGTAAATAAACATGTACTGTCCGCAAAAACGTCTAATAATTATGAATGTATTTATTAGCAAAACCTCATTTTCAATTCAAAAACTTTTTTCGCATTAGTGCACACAAGGATGTCGTAGAATTCTGTGTCTAAAATCTAACAATATTTTACACTTATAATAAACGTGCTGTAACAGATTCTTTCAGAACAAAACTGCATAATAGGAGTTAATTACTCCGCACGCCCTCCTTTAATATTTCAATTAAAAGTTTCGTCAAATATTTGGTGTCACTGAGTCTTGAAGTACGGAAATGTATGTGATAAGTTGTTCCCGCAAGTTTGTAAACATCTTATGCCATGAGCGTCTCACAACAAACTGGCTTGCAGGGATAGTTATAGAAGAGAATGAATAAGAGAAATGTTTGTTTAAAATTAAATCAAAAAGCAATCCAGTCAAGTTTAATGGCTCGAGGATAAATTCCCATTGAGGCATTTCATAATGTTTATTATTCGCAATGAAAGCCAGAATTTTGAGATTCGTCATTAACGGGAGCTGATAGCTAAGAGAACACGACGGCTTATAAATATCGATTTTACGTATGACGTAATTTCCAGTAAAACTAGCGCGATAAATTTACACGAGTACTAATGAACAGATTTATAGCGATAAGGTTCTCCTTTTATTCGTTGGCAAGCATTTCTTAAATTAAGCTTTCGAATAGTCAACAAAAACTGTGCCGTTTTACTGAAAGAAAGCAATTTCGCCGTTGTCTTGAAGAAATCGACAGTAATTCAAGTGCAAAATAATTTGAGAAAATTAGCATAACCACCTGAGCGAGCAGGGAACACTTAGCTTCTCGGGCATAATCGGCCATATTCGAATTCGGCAGAGGAGGCAATAAATTTCCCATTGACGAAGAGACGAAGAATCGAACAAAAACGGCTCTTGAATACGGCGCCTAACAATAGATAATTTATCGTGGTCGGCTCAGGCCCGATGTGCGTGAAATAAGAAGCGTGCCCACGCCGCTAAATAACTAGACGGAATCCAAATAACTGGGCACTCGGAGCTATATCTAACAAGACTCACCTACTATGGATACCGTGTAAAAATTATGAGCATGACATTTCGCAAATTATTACACAAAGCCGACTTCTGTTCAATTTACGTAAAGGGTTTTATTAAACAAAGTATCACCTTCGCTGCTCGGTACGAAGACAAATTAGACAAAATTGAATTTTTCAATCCACCGCTGTAAAAGAGCTTTCAACTATGTTTTTTTTACCTTATTTAAGTCTCAAAGTAAGATAATAATCATCTTAAGAGCCTTTCGTGATTGCAAAATTTACAGTCAGTCATTCTATATTTTAAATGCTTGCATTCCTTTCTAAAGACGAAAAAGAGTACTTAACCATTTTATAACAAGAGAACTTTATAACGTACCTAAATGCACGACCATGGATAGCGCAATCAAGTTCCACTCGACGGCATAAGCTTTGCATGACCATCCAATATCAGCAGTTCATTAAACATGGGACGGATATTCGGGACCGTTGACAGCACCTACCTACCTATTAACTTCATGTTGTCATCATAAAGGCAATGTAAATAAATATTTTGTTTTATGTGGCCTGACCCCATGATCACTAATCTATACAATATTAATATTCACAATACACGGTGTAAACTGAAACAAACGCAAACTATTCTCAATCAAAGTTTCGCATTTACCTACAATGTGCACGATGCTTTTAACAGATCGTACACATACACCTATAACAAACTAAATGTTTATACCCAAATACAGTCGACGAATTTGATCACTGGGGCCATTTATCGTGAAAACGCTTCCCAATTGGGCGGAATTTAAATGGTCCGAGTTGAACTGGACGATTTCCAAGAATTTATCTATACTCAAACTAAGCAAGACAACTTGGGTACAAACATTAATATTCATCACATACAAACGTCAGTCCCTGGAGATATCAGCTTACGATCACTAGTTTAGACGACAGGGTAACCAAGAAACAGAATCGATGAAACTTAATTATTATTACTATATGTAAAAATATACATACCTACTTGGTAAAATACAGTTAATCGCAGGCAAATTAGATGGCAAAACTTTTTGTAGTGGGGGTAAGTTTATACATCTTTTTCCAGGTAAAAACGAGGCGTGAACTTACACCACTACAAAAAAATTGCCATCCAACTTGCCGGGGACCTACTGTGTAATATTCGGCAAACAACTTGGCACGATCTTAGAGGGAGAAAGAGATAGTACGCGCAGCCCTTTTTCCAGGTAAAAGCGATGCGCAAATTTACTCTCTCAAAAATCGTGCCATCTAGCTTGCCGAGGGTTATACTACAGATATTGAACGACTGCGAATTTCATCTAAAAAGTTAATGTACCGACACACTACACTAAAGGTATCAGGAATATTTTTCCTTTATGTGTGTCAACACACATAAAAATGAATCTGTTCGAGCAGTACCAATTACATTATCAAGAGTCATTCACACTGGTAATCCGATACAATCTTATTTTAAGCGATTGTTTTGATTTGTATGATGTGGGTGGTTTTGACAACTAGTCAACCGTTAATGCATCGTTTCGCGAGTAACATGTTGCCGCGATACGGCATATCGATACATTACCGCTGTTATTACGTAGAATGTTAATTAACCAAAATGTCATAGGCAACATCAAAGCGCACATTAAGCTTGGATTGTTTTTCTATTTCTTGCCACATAACCTCATACTCATAAAAAATTGTCACACAAATGCAAGTTAATCAGAGTAACGACGTGTGAATTTTTAGGCACAGAGAAACCTTGTTCGATCGCCTTTGGTCCTTCCTTTGTGGTTAAACGGTACAATAGCCAAGGCTAAGCAAAGCACCCTCGTATAACCGCGGACGTGGTAGTGGTCTCAGTAATTGTGCCCATACAAGCATACAAGGGGCAATAATTATTGCCTTTGCGGCTAAATGGCATACTGATTCGCTTTTATCACACCCAATTGTTGTGCGAAGCGGCCACCCTATTCAGTTCGCCCGCGACTGGAATCCAAGATAACCTCTGTCCTGGAGCGAATTCAGTTTTTTTAAGGCCACCGGGCAAGTCAAGTGAATTTAAGTCACGTCGTGACGACATCCGTCGATTAATACTGAAAAGGTTTTTATTGAATATCAGAATTCAGTTAAATAATTCAAAATCTTTTCTACTTCGCTTTGACGAGGTCAGTGTTTCACAGAACAATAATGTACGAACGGTCGATACAAATTGCGAGTAATTACGGATCGTGTCGCTGCTATATTTTCAATTAAGATAATTAGGGCGCAATAAACGGACAATGTAAGTTCATTATCATATTTATCGCAAAAAATGCGATTGTTCGCGAAAACAATGGCATTTTGACAAAAGCAAATACATTACCCACGGCGATGTCAGTAGCGGCCCAAGTGCCGTGGAGAGATATTTTCCGGCTCGCATTTTCACCGGGAGTCGGTTTTTCAATTTATTTCCCCGTTTTAGCCGAGTGACGTCGTAATTACGATGCCGCGTAGCACACCGCATAATCTACGGCCGATCTTTTTTTGGAAAACTCGCCTACTCAGTCATTATCTACGTTCACTGTGAATATTTGCCCGAATCACGGCAAACTCAATTGAACGCTACACATGCGCACGGCAAAAAGATTTTTTACGGGGAAAAACACGCTGGGTTGAACTGAACCGTAAATTAATAAACGTTGAATATGAAAATTTTATTTTGTATGTATGACTAGGCAAATGGGCAGCATCAAAAGGTTAACAGAAAATTATACAGAAAACATTATTTCGAGCTGTCGAATTTTGTAAATGAGATAATCTACGATAAAAGCAGCTGAGGTTTAGCTGAGCATACTTTAATCTCATTTTCTGCCTCTCATCGCGAGCGGTACACTTTTTCAACTTTCGCGATTTTCATACATATTTAAGTACTAAAACGAGGCTTTATCGTCCCCTAAAGTGAGGTAAATAAACACGCTCAATCCAGTATCTACGTCTAATGCCACACGCGGTCAGTTCGTTACACGCGCCTTTGATTACAAACGCAGTAAAGTAATAGCATTATCCGTGCTTTACTCGTCGGACGATGAGGATAAAAACTAAGAGCAAGTTTAACATAATTTAACGCGAGAGTGAGTGCTCGCACCAGAAACTGTTGATGGGATCCGAGGCGGCGTTCAATTCGCTCCGCTGTAATGCCGCGATAAAAGAGATTGAACTTACTCCGTCCGTAATAAATAGGTGCGCTACGCACATACACTTTGAACAGTGCGGAAGGCGTTCTAAACTGGACTACATTTTTCCAACCGCTATCTGGCTGTATTTTAGCATTAGGGGTTTCTTGGCAAGTGCACCGATCAGAAACTACAAAGTAATTGAAAAAGCACATTTATGAAAAGTTTAACAATACAAAGTTGTAGGGTTAACATAAGTATATTATTAAACACTCTAGGTCAAACAAACCAAATAGAGGCTCTATTTTTCCAGTGGCATAAGACGATAAATTTTGAAATCATATAGCAATGTTAACAAACTTGAAGTGATTTATAAACCACATTATTGTACGGAATGTTTCACTAGCTACAATCAAGGAAGCCTTGCGGTTATTGCGGCTTTTAATAAAATAAACAGACAACAACAAAGGGAACGTAGCCCAGGAGGCGTGGCTCGAGAGGCACCTCGGACTTCTCTCTAAAACGTGGAAATATCCTAGGATATTGGTTTCAACCTGTAAGAAACTCAATCTCGTTGCTTCCGCTCACATAACGTAATCCCGACGACGGTAAATGCCTCAATGTTTACAGTCCAGAGGAAATAAGAAACCGTCGAATCGAATTCAAACGAACATCAATAGGTACCAAAAGCATGATACTTTTTTAGAAGTTTGGTATGTCTTCCGAATCATAAGCTTTAGAGAGGCATTCAGAAAAAATCATCTAAGCAAACATTTAAACGTGGCAAAGTTTGTAAACCAGGCGCGAGGGAATTGTGCTTCATAATACAAAGCAAATAACGTCATGTACAATGCGAATCAATAGCTCAAGAGCGCAGAGGCCTGTAAACAAGCCGATAGAACAAATTCCGGGAACATACTCCCATCGGGAATCACAATACAAGAAATCTTAAGGTTGATATGTAAGTTCAAAGATATTTATCTGGATTTACATAATATAAGATCAGGTCCCTTTGTCTTATTACCTATTACGCCGCTTTATTAATTAAATTTAAAGTTGAGATTGAGTTTATCTTTACCTTGTAAGCTCGCTACACATTTGCAGCTAATATGGTGTGTGGTGTTGCATCTATGGATTACGATAACAGGATCATTCACTGTCATTTCGTGTTGGCCTACTAAATAACCCGTCTTCCTTATGGTAACAAAAATAAAGTTAGGTGCTGTGATTAACTTATGATGTCCTTCGAAAAAAGAAAATAACTTCAGAAAATTTGTGGTAAGTAATCTAGTCCAACTAAGAAACTCATCACCAATTTATTGTTTCTTCGACTTTCAATTTTATAAAGTTCGTGAGGTTAAACAACAGATAAATCTAATCTCTTATTCCATGTTATTTTCCAGAGAGTAGAGAACATTGTAGGGCAGCACGAAAACAAAACTTTAGCGGAATACGAAAACGGTTCATGACAAGGCTGCAGGGTCGATACACAAAATGAAGGGTCACGTCATGTTTGCGGGGCAAAAACAATTGTTTCTCGAAAGATAGTGCTGGAGTCCATTAAGGACAATGTGTGGATGACAAGAGAGGTGATCAATAGAATAAGTGGGAGTCGGGTCGAGAGGCTGGTCCTATCTGTGTGATGGTACAGGCATATACGAGTACGAGTAGGTCGTGTTATTAATAGTTGGCTCGCGGCCGGGACTAACATAATGCTGTGGCATTATAGCCACTAAATATCGCGTAAATCCAGTGCCACCCTAGACACAATAGCCTCAACTGCCGCATGTTTGGAACACCGTCATCGAAGCTAGTCAAAAGGAATACGTCCATTAACATGACATGAGGAATTGTGATACAATATTCATTCAAGTAAATTACATAAGCAATGTCAATTTCCCGCAAATATTAATGAATTGCCATTCTTCTTCCAATCGCAGACGAGAAGAAAAAATATACTTCAGATGAAACGATTATTTTTTTACGTACCAAACGAATCTCGAAGACAAATCAGAATTAAATTGTACTTTATACTAGAGAGTGCTTCCTTTTATCATCGACATATTTATTCTAATCTAATATAAAAGATAAAAAAATAACCCTGACACACCTTGTTCTTTTAATAACATAAATTTGTACCTGTAACTTCTAACATGATTTGATTTACCTACTTAGACGGTATAACAATACAGTTATTAAATTCTTATGTACCCATTTAAACGAACTTTTAGACAAAATATCACCTGAACGAACCAATGAGTATTCTATAAACAAATTGAAAGTTAAACAAAAAATTAAGAACAAAATGCCAAACGAAATATTTCAAAATATGATTCAATATTCCATTTCTTCTTATAATGTTACATGAACTCGATTTTGTGCCAATCTTCACAATACTCAATACTAGTAACGTGCAACAAAAGGAACTTTAAATTCAATCGAATTCTTCGCCACTTTGATTCGTATTCCCACTTTGGAACATTGCATTCAGGGAGACCGTGCAACTGTCCTAAATCTAATTTAAAGCTATTTGAAAATCTGTTACATTTCCATAGATTGAAATCCATTCGGTTCTGGGCCATTAGGTTGGTGAGGAATAAAGTATGATGGCGGAATTTAATTTGCAAAGTAGTGGGATACCTAAATTCACCTGTGGTGGCGGAGCCGGCGGCGGCGGGAGTCGTTATCAAAGGCACTTGTCATTGCGGCAAAGTTTTATGCGTATGCGGCCGCCGCCCGCTCAACTATCCGAGCCACGTCTAGCGTGGCCGATTGACGCCAACTCCTGCTCTCTTCCTTCCACCTCGATCAGCATTATGTTAATGTGAGCGGATTTAATTCAAAGAATTTATAAGTTCAGAGGGAATAGTTTTCGTTCGCAGTTGAATCTCATAGTTTCTCAAGATGCAAAACGCGTTTTCATAGTTTCAAGCTTGTCGAAACGAAATAGGTCAATGTAAAAAATTCAAACATGGGTAGGTCGGCATGTATACAATTTCTCATGTGGTTTTAGTCAACAAAGAAAAGAAGCCGCGTAAGCGAGGAGATGGAAACTAGCGGATGTTGTAGCCGGGCTCTCGTGTGTCCATTAAAATGGGTCGGGACGGGATGCGGGATCCTTAGCAAAAGGAGAAAATCGAGAGACCGGACTCCAAAGAAATAACGGTGGCGCCGTGTGAACTGCCACTGGCGTTAACTACTAGAAAGCGCATTAGTGGTACAAGGCAGCGCTCGCTACAGTAAACAAGAGCATCCTTTATTTAATCGGAAAAATAAGTCGCTATAAGCTTTACTGCTCCATTGCCTTTGACGTACCGCGCCACTAAGTCACGCCTTCAATCGAAGTAATATGTTATGAACGCTTCATAAACTTTCCGATATACGCGTTTATCAATTTTAATATGAAATCGCCTTAACGCCGCCATTTCAAAATGTGCTTGTGTCGTTATTACTAACTATTACGGCATTATGGGACCATTTTGAATATGGTACTGAGAGTTAAGCAAAAATTGCCATACCCGAATAAGTAGTCATAAACGTCAATGGCGTAGGTCACACTGGCACCGGAGCGAATTCATGCGATCTTTTATTATAATGCCACTTGAACTCGTTGCTGAAATGTGAACTGTCGGAGAACTTTTCAAAAGCCGGCGTATGAAAAGTGGGACGTTATCGTCCTTCTTATGTAAGGTTCATGTATGCAAAGTAAAGACTAGCACAGAACCGTATCTCGGTACGTCCCCGGCAATCTGGGAATACTTAGCAATGCAAATATACCGCCAGCGGCTTAGTAAGACTGTTTGAGAACTAAATGAATCGATGCAAAGGAATTATGGATTTTTACCGCTTGGTCCTTTGCTCGGCTTGTTACGTGAAGCAGAAACTAACAAACATGGATAATTAAGTATTCGTTCGATATTTTTGTTTTGCTTCTGTCTTGTTCTGTGTTCATACAATAGAAATAAGGATTCTTTTACTTCAGATAAAAACCGTACTACGGGAGCGGTAAAAAACGATAAAAACGATTACGAGCAATATACGGAAACGTAGTTAATGCTGAAATAAAACTACCACAAACAAGAACAGCTCCATCGGGATGTCATTTGTTCCGACGTGTGTAAGTATTCTCGTGGGAGTTTTTAACGGTTAACTCATAGCGCCATTCATATAATATGCGAGGGATAACACGAGTACGCGTATTCGAATCTAGAAACACACATAATTAACAATAACATTCTACGCAGCTACCAAATTTACCAACATTCTAAATTACGCGACATCAAATTCTGTCAAATGCATTGTGACTAGGTAAAATTCGAAAGATACTTACAATAGTATAATGTGTGACAGATTCCAAGCGCTTTAAGTTATAGAAAGACTTTAACATCTTTGGAGCCGGGTCGCTCGGCTCGAGTAATAACTTTTTGGTTGGAATATATGATGATTGCATGCCAGATATATTTACAATTTGGCATTAATCACGGAAAGGGCTACGGCGAACGGCGAGTGTGTCAAGAGCAGCCAGCTTGATAAACTGTCGGAAGCATAGGCTTGGGAAAACATCCGCCCGTCCCACCGACCGGCGGCCCGCGCCGACCCCAAGATGAAGGCAAATAAGCTTAACGGAATGAAAAACAAATTCCATGTGTAGCAAAAATCCTGCGCCCACAGGCTCAATTTAAATGAACAAATACATCCCATTCGAAAATTCGATCTTCACTAGTTTCACCGGATAAACCACGTTAGTAAAAGCAATTTAAATTATAATGACAAATTCTACAAACGACATTTACATACAATGTACAATCGTAAAACAAAGTTTGATATTTGTAGTTCGCCATAGATTATCTTGACAAAACTAGTAAAACGTCAACTTGACGCTACATTTTTCCTCTCTCTTATTATATTTTTGCAAACGTCAACTGGACTGCATTTGTGATGTTCCAGAGGCATGTGAAACTGACGCTATACTGCGACATGATAGAATCGTACGCAACATTTTTACGTAAAAAGTTTGGATCAATCTGAAACAGCAATAAACGTACCTTGAGATAGAAGGTACGTAAGACTCCAGACATAGTTGTTTTCCAACGGAGTTGAATAAATTCGTGTCATTTGTTTTCGGAGCGAAAAGGGAGCTCGGAGCGAGTAATAGCTTAATACAGCGCATGGAAAGGGCCTTATAGGCCCCGCAGCCGTGTAGAGCGCGGGCCATAAACGACCCACTCGATAATTAGCAAGCACCCATAAATATTAATTACAAGCCGTGAGGAAATTCGCTTTTAGAATCCCCATAATCGTTAATTTTTCAACAGAAGGGTTCATTAACGGGAACGTTAAGCGTTGTATATGGGCGACACAATCGTTAACTGAAGACTCGAAACCAACATGCAAATCCCGTGAATACTGAAACAAAATGTGTGCATTCGCGTGCGATAAGTTAAGGATAAAGCGACGGAGGCTCGTTTCATACGGCTTCAAGTCGTGTCGGCGGGTAAAACTTTGGTAATCTTGTCAGTGGTGTTGGTCCTACTCGTAAGCCGCAAGTTTCTATCGCAGCTATCTCCGCAGTTCCCGCCTAATTAGATTGGAAGGAACAAGCTGCTGGAATACCGAGGTGCATATGCACAAAGCAGAAGCTTATACATATATACGGACAGGTGAAACTACCAGCGTAATACTTGCGGCACACAAGAAAATAAATAAATTTATAATTCAGATGCCTACAGCTTTCACTTACAACAAAGAAAACATAGCAAATTGATCACACATACGCTGACTGCTGACTTTAAAAAAAACAGCTTCTTTTGGCATATTAATACGACGTAAATCACCGCATATCGATCTATATATACAATGGCGAATGTTCCGTGTATAAACACATCAAGTTTATTATTGGAGTTTATGGAAGGAGCAGGATAAAGGGAATATTTACAAAGTACGCTGTGACACAGAAGTTGAATTGAACATCGAACCAGATACAACAGTCTGTTATTGGTAAACACGTAGTAAGATGTTTACGGGCTTAGTTGCAAACGATATTGGCAGGTGCCTGCTGCACATAAGTAAGCGGAGAAGTACAATTCCAAATATTCCGAACTTGGCTTAGCCAAACTTGTGGAAAGACGCGTACTGACATACTTAAGATAATCAGCTCCACGCGGTGTTGTTTCTCTAAGACGCTTCTATGCTAATTAACCAGGAACGTCTTCTCCATGTTGAATTAGCATAAACGTTTACTCGCCTCACTCGCTTCCTAACTTTAATGTTGAATTAAATTAAGAAAAAATCATAAGTGAAAATGAATACTAAATGAGAAAACTGACTAAAAGCACTTCTTCGTCGCCAACAATCATATGGAACTCAAACATCCACATTACCAAACATTTTCATAATTTTAGGAAGCAGTTGAAATAAAATGGACACGCAAAAAGTATAACATGTCAGTACGCGAATTCCAGAAAATTTGTTCAGTGAATCGCGAAGAACTCGACTTCTGGCTGCGACTGCGAATACCTACCGAATATGGCCGGGAAAGCAGCCAAAGGGCGCTCCAAAATATCTCTATCAACAACGAAAAACACAGTTTCTGTGTAGAACGAGAGCGGAATCAAAGGAGAAAATTCCGTATCCATGTCTGTCTATTGTAGAGCCTATTCAATGTCTCACGTGACTTGTGTGTGAGAATCCGACGAAAGCGACGGAACAGAATCCCGTATCATTTTAAACCTAAATCGAAAGAGAGATTGTTGCATTTAGTCAACTCAGTTATCATGCCCTAGGAAAAGAAAAAAAACTTTAAAAAAAGCAAAGTATATGTTTCAGAAAAAAGTTGGTAAGGAGGACATTGAGAATATAAACTTCTAAGTATTCTTACACAAAATCGTTATTGAGAGTCTCAAAGACTCGAAGGGCAGGTAGGCGTAATTAGCAACCCAGCACCCTCGCTACTTTACATTTTTCCTAATTTTACCAGAGTAATTATTTTTATGTAGGTACATCGCATTGTGAAAGGGCAGTGTTCTCTGATTTCAAGTAAAGGAGATTTCATAATGTTCAAGGAAAGCAGCTTGAACTTATTTGAGAGCACGGCCTGAATTAACATGAATAACAGTATAACTTCATTTAAAGGCCGTACCCGCATGGTTTTTCCTTCTCCTAATAGGGAGCGTTCCTTTTCCTTAAAACGTGGATAAAAATAAATCCCTTTTTGCAAACCTTTGCCTCCTGGCGTAACTATGTAAATTGGTTGTTATGTGTAAAAAACGGGTTTAAAGAAGTAAAACATGCAAATACAATCTGCTACACGAAAACATTTTGCGAAAAAGTGTTACAGACAAATTTCAAGCATTCATGCGGTTCTGACGCATTGTTTCCTGAAACTTGTCCAGTTTTAACCCATGTAAAAAAAAACTTATCTCCATAGACACGATTTCACGTTTACACTACCACCGCTTTGGAAAGACCATGATAACCGTAACGTATGCGCCGCAGGAAACTTGGCACGAAGTTTGTTTGTTAACACTACATATAAAAAAACGGCAACATGTATTAAACACGTAAAGAAAAGTTGTTAAATACTAAGAAAACAGCAATTTATGACCAGAGGTAGCTTATTGCTATTACTGCTTAGTATACGCACACTATATACCTGATCCAACTATTAAGATAAGATAAATGAGATGGTGAAATGTTTAGACGTTGTTACTCAGTCACTCAAAAATGTCTTAACGGCTCAACATGAAACTTGGTATATAAATAGACAAAGATACTAGATTGAGACATAGAATTAACTTGTGGGTAATGCGTTCCACTGAAATAATATTTCAAGTTTAAGCGAGAACAGAAGGCGCTGCTCAAGAACAGTGATTTAGCTCAAAAGTTGATGTTGTTAATAGCTTCGTCCACAGTCAATAGATAGAGTTGTGCACATACAAAGTCGCAGGCAAAAGGCTAAAAGACAATAAAACGAAACGCAAAACTATGGATTAGGTAAATAAATCATAAATACACTAATTGATTGCCTGAAAACCGCACGTCATGTTCCTCAACAAGCACCAAGAAAGCACTTGTATCGTAAACGGAAGATAAATAATCCTTACGTATGTATTCAGGTCGACATAAGACCCCATCCTTACCCTACCTATTGTACTACGCAATACTGCTCGGAGCGATAAAATCTTTTCTTTTGTCGTTCATTCACGGCAAACTGTCCGCTGCAGATATTCGTTAATTACGTGTAGATATATACTATTCATAACCATTTCAAATAAAAATACTCACTAAATATTAAAAAAAACTTTTTCTCTCTCAAACAACATGAAACGAACAAAGGACGGTTGATTGGGCGTAAAAACTCTGCTCTGTTGATTTTATCTTTTAATTAACTTAAATACATTTCTATTCGTTTTCCATTGTAAACAAGCATAGACTTTGTTTAGCACGGTGTTTTCCAACGTATGCTTGATTTACGACGAACAAAAAAGCGTGAAACTTTTTGTGGTTCTTTAAAAATTACTTTTACAGAAAACAAGCTTATCACATACCTACTAAACGAAACTCACATGCAAAACATAATGTGTTGTTTTATTTACCAATCGTTGCACTTTTTAAAGCCGCGTTTCAACTTTACTTCAAAAACACACAAAACCAATCCACTTAAGTTAGTGTCGAAAGTAAAGACTGTTGGTCTAGTTGAAATTCCAACTGTGGACGAAAAGCACAGGCCCGGAAAAAATAAGCGTTGAATCTCTATAGGGCAGATGTCTTAGCGCCAGTTTTTACTCTAGGCGACCCCTGCCGGCCGTTCGGGCTCCGGGCAAACTTCCTCGGGCTGTAATCAAATACAACTCTACGCACTTTGTTTTCCGGAAAACAATGCGTAGTTTGACGGACGTGGCTGATACACTCGTACGTACTAATACGTTTATTTGTTAAATAAAGCTCTATTTACGTCCCACATCTAGGCCCAAGCTTTCCCTATCCCCACTAAAAGCAAAGCTAGCAAACACGGTTATACATACGACACAATACAAGAGGGCAAAGTTTGAGTAGGTATCACATGAGAAACAATTTTCAATATATTAATTGTCCCAATACATAAATAGTAAAAATGGAGATCATAAAAGAAATAATTAGGTCTTTACCTAAACGTAAGAACGGAACGTCACAAAAGTTATTATGAGGAAACTATTGTTTCATACAATGACAATAATGCTTTGTCAGTGACTAGACGCCTCGACGACCCTTCTCAAGATCGCCTCCATAACATACTCGGAGGGCACACTTTTCCTTCATTCATTTCGTATAGTGTTGGCGATTTTTCGCCATTCCTACATCCGCTCCGTTATTCCTTATCCGTTGCCCTCTTCAATTTCCCATTTCGGGTCGATTCCAGTAGGTATCTTTACTTTCCATGCAGCTGTTACACTTTACGACCAAACTTATATTATGTTCCAAGCATCATTGTAAAGTTGGTCAACAATCCTCATTTGGGATGCCCGTGGAATTGCAATTCGTAATCCAAGTCGTTTCTCACCTGAGTTCCGAAGTGTTTTAAGAATTATATAAGCACCGTGTCTTTGCCAATAAGCTCTTTTAGAAGCGTACACCGATCCTGCTTTTTCCAATTTGTGCTTGGATCAAATGTAAACCCCACTTTGCCTTTATTCTTTTCGAACAATCCACGTAGCGACGTATAAAACTAGCTACTTGCACCTAGCTGGAAAGCTATCAACTAACTCCATTTTCAACTGGTTATTCGATGTAGTTTTTGAAGTACCTACCTATATGGATCAAATACTTTTTATTCTCTTTAGATTGTGTTTATTTAAAAAAAAAAAACTTATATATTCCTATATATTTTTATAAGTCTTTTTGGAATTGACAGAAACAAGGAAGTAGGAAAATGAATATTTTTTCACATGATACAATATCAAATAGTGTCCAAATTCATAACCCCTTAGACCATGTTTAACAATTTTCTAACTGCTCCATTACCTTCCTACGAAGGAATATTCATCAAGTGCTTTCCCTACAATTTAAATTTGATTTAGTCCTTCTTAACTTATATTAATAGGTACTTGAAAACATTATTCACGCGAAGTTTAGAGTTTAATTTAATTTTAAACCACGTTTAGTATCAAAAGCTGTAGTATTTTCTCTAGTATTCCAAATCTCTTGAATGTAATTGTATCTGTATACAATCGCGAATCTTGTTTAAAGCATTTATTTAAAATAATAACTGATAAAAAAAACTGGACAAAAAGTAGAAAAACACTTCACAATGCCAACTGATTTTTCATAACGTTGCACAGTTTCCAAGGGCCACCACGAAATTCAGAATTTTTATGTGCAAAGTAACAGGAAAATTTAAATAATTTCATTGAAGGCCCAGTGTTTGCGTTACTCATAAATAATATTATTTGCGAATAGCTAGAAAGCTTCTCCCGACTCTAAGAAGCCTGCGTGTTTAATCATCTGGATAAAATTTGCTTTTCCACGAGTAAATTTTCACAAACAGGTCAAAGTTTATAATATCGCATTGGTCTTATTTATGTTTGCTTTGCTTTGCGCTTCTTTTCTTCGTAAAAGAGTTTGATAAGCAAACAGCAGTGATCACATAATACCACCATTCTTATATTAGGGCTGACTCTGCTTTACTTACAACGTTTTTGTAAGTCCTGTTTTCTACCTAAATAATATATTGATTTCGTTAACGTTTATCGATTACGATGATTACGATGATACGATTTAGAATCGACGGATAAAATGGAGAGGTGCTATTCTAAACCCGACACAATACGACAAGTTTAAATTCGCAAACGCCATCAAACGAAGATTACGTTTTAATTCCAAAATGGTGCATTTTAGAACGAATTTCCATACGCAAGAAGAAACATTAACTGTCTTTGTTTTTGAATTCTTCCCTGTAAAACTAGGATAGACTGATAACTTAAAAGAACACTATGGGTTTAGTTTCTAAAATATAAACGGTGAAATCGGACTTCAAATATAAATACGTAATGCGAATTATACCTGGAGAAAACAAGATTATCTGCTACCATTAACGATCTCAGTTTCATTCAAAATTGTCCTTTGAGGCATTGAAAGACGAATGTCGGAAAAATAAAATTACTGGCATAATTATCTAAATAAATAGATAGTCCAAACGGATAAAGACGGAAGGGATAATTTTCCTCCTTTGACATTTTTAATTACGTTTTATAATGTTCAGACCCAGTACTGATAACAGAAAAACAACAGGATTTGCTCTAAGATATTTTTTATTTTGAAAAGAAAATAAATTTTCCTCCTTAGCATTCATCGAAGCAGTGATTTTTTTTTTATATATTGATTAGTAACTAATTTGAATGAGACTTAATAAATATCATTTACGTACTTATGCCTGACTCTTTATTACCGACACATAAAACTTTATTCAGTAGCTACTTCAATTATCACGTTAGTTAGTACAACTGTCTTGTACCCACACAATTTGTGAAAAAATACGCATTCATGGAACATATAATTAGAAAGCTCGTTAGAACAAAATTAAATATGTAGGTAGGTACCAACATTGTCTGAATTTGCAAGACTAGCAAAAATGTATATTTTATGCAACGCTCGCATAATACGGGCTAAAAAGTATTTGGATAGCTTGAGATAAACTTATCAGACGAAAGAGAATGTAAATTAGGAAAGAGAGTAATTGTAAAAAGGGTTATTATTCACAACAGCAAGGAATATCTTAATCGTGGTAATGAATAATTTGGATTCTCTGAAAGAGTTCTGCTAGCCCCGTTCATAATTTGCGCAACACCGCACGCGGTCTACGATATTTATAAACATTGTTCGCAACATTATTGCTTGCAGAGTCGAAAGTAAATTTCAGTCAAAAATATTATTAACAATTAAAATAAACTCACCTAAGGGAAGTTCAATTGTATTATACGAGCTTGTTCTTCCGAGCGATTATACCAGGATGGATATAGCCACCCCTATTGCATTAAATAAAATAAATATGATTGCTGAGAATATTACACTGAACTGCATGACAGGTCCGCGCTCCGGTCGGCTATATATACGATCGGTGGTGTGAGTGAGGGTATTTTGTGAATTAAAATTTAGTTTTTAGCTAATACCTAGGTACTCTAAATATTGTGACAACGGCCGTACGTGAACACTACTACAAGTAAATATAATTACGCTATTGTCTTAGACATAGGCCTTTTAAAAATCGTTGTAAGAGTGAAATAAATAATCTCTGGGAAGAACAAGTGAAGTACAATTATTGTTAACTATTCATAATAATAATATTATTCTGAGTTGTCATATTATAATCCAAAATTGTCTTCATTACTTTTCAATAATTCAACTGTGAATTTAACCAAAGTTGCGCGCGCAAAACAGCAAAACGATGCATAAATATTAAAACATGGGGAAGATAGACCTTTCAAAATATTTAATTTTAAAGAGATTTTAACCTCTAGGAAATTTAATGCAGAGTAAGTCGGTAAGGGTACGGACCATATACTTAATTAGAACCTTTTCACGCTTTAATTACTGTTGATTTCACAAGCTTCGCCGACATTATTAAAATACCCGTGTAATTTTGTTGACATATACCCATTGCACGAAAATAGGCTTTGGAGAGTTAATTTTGGCGGGATCAAATCTAAACACCAATCGGATTTAACCCTCGATGTAGTGTTTTAAGTTTGACTTAGTGTGAGTGTGCGAGTGCTTAAACAAATATACAGACTTCGATGTGGTCTATTTTTTTATTCGAAGCCAGTTTTCATGCCATGGATTTACTTTATTGAAGAAATCTAATTATAAGTTTTTAGTTTTCATTATTTTTTATTGAAATTTAAAACTAAAATGTCGGAGTTTTTTCTACTTTAAGTGAGTTGAACATCGATAGAAATATAAATTATCATTAAATGGTAATACCTACCATGATGCAATTAATTATGACTATATTACTGCTGTGGCCTAAATAGTACTTCATATAAGATATCACCCAACAAATACATTCTCAAATTGAAAAATACCTACACAAATCAGTGTTTGGAACTAAATCGTTGCTATCTTGTTTGAGTATGAGTACGGCATCTAGTTACCTAATAACTACATAAACCTCTGTTACAACAACGACACACATGCTGGAAAAAATATTAATTTTATTATAGACTATTTTTTTGGGCGGAAATTTGCATTTACGCCGTTGTTGCATTCAAGAAGCAACATAATTACCAAAGAGTTAAACGTCGTGACGAAAAGTTACAAAATTCGAATAACATTCGTATACGCACGAGAATCACAGGCCTTATGGCGTGTGAACGAAAAAAGCGATACCATCGTGGCTGTTCCGGATCAATTAACGGATCGTCACAGCCCAAGCCTGGACATGATTGCGGCGTTAAGTGGAAGTTCGTAATTAATCATATATCACCGCCGATTGACAAATAGCTGTCCGCGTTTCTCCGAACGCGATTACACAATCAGAAACAAATGAAATTGCGGAACACGCGCAATCGATAGTTTATTAGTAAAGGCAATCAGTTCCCGAATCATAATACAACCAATCATCAGCTACCCTTGTCTGACGTGTAATCAGCCGGCCAAAAATATACCTATAAATAAATGAAAATGTTATTCAACGCTCTAATGGCACTAATGATACAATAAGGCCTGTTCAATTTACTAAGCGGACACACAAAACATTATTATTTTTATGATTTTATTTTCGCTGTTATGTCTTAATTTGGCTTAAAATATTATTAAAACGAAAACAAACAAAATACTATTTAATAATTAAAAAAAACTTAATTACATCGCTAAAAATTACAGACTATTATTCGGATACTACGCATAAGTGCTGCACTTCACTTTTTGACACTTTTCGACTAGCTGTAAACCACTTTTTTTTTAATTCTTCCAATGATTTTGTTTCACGACCATCCTTTCTTAAGTGCATCTTCACAATAGCCCAGTACCGCTCGATAGGACTGAGCTCCGGACGATTTGGTGGACTGTGTTTTTTTGAGTGAATTCGATGGTTTTTGAATTTAGTACCTCCACTGTCGGCCCAGCATAGTGGGAAATTGCCAAATCAGGCCAAAACCAGGGTGAGATACTGTGTTTCCAATAGACGGCAATTAACCGTTTTTGGACGCATTCTTTTCTGCATATTTCACCGCCAATAGTGCCTGTTGCAAAATAAGAAACACTTTTGAGGCCACAGGAACAGATTGCCTGCCAAACCAGGACTTTCTTCCCGAATTCATCCATTTTAATAGTTCTTCCTCCTCGGGTACAGACTCTCCTACGACGGCATTGTAGTATTGGGGCCCCGGTAATGTACTGCTATCATATTTTACGTAAGTTTCGTCGTCCATTAAAATGCAACGAGATTATCTTTTAGTAAGATGTTGTACAACTTCCCGCACCGTTTTTTCGATCTAAATTTGCTGTTCTACACTTCTTTTCGGAATTTTTTGCTTTTCGTAGGTTCGTATATATATATTTTTTTATATTTTGTACTGTACCTACGCTGACGCCAACTTTCTTGGCAATTTCACGAACGGATAGATAATTTAGCGATTTTAACAGCCGCATTACATTTTCGTCGACTTGAGGATTTTCCGGCCCGCTTCCGTGTCTAGATTTCGGTAAATCTTCGAGAGTATGATGCTCTCCAAATTTTTTAATGATTTGGTACATCGCTGACTTGGAATATTTGTACATTTTTGCTATTTGTCGCAGTGAATACTGCCCTGTATACCATTTTTGCACTATTAATTTGCGATTATCTAAATTAATACGCTCTATCGCGAAAAATAATTAATAATGAAAGAACAACTATGTCGCAATTGACGAAGATGGATTTGCTAATGTCATTGCTGCCAATAGTATATCAATTGATTACGAATTGTAAGTTTAAAAGACGTTTAAGCGTGTCCGCTTAGTAAATTGAACAGGCCTTAGTAAGCAGTTATGTGATTCCTGTTGGTAATTTTAGCTTTCTGCTGGCTTTTAGCACTTCGTACCTTTAGATTACCAAGATTACCCCATCAATCTGGCCATCTGCCGGCTTTTTAGAGGTCTCTAGAAACTAAACTGAATATTAGCGCAAAAAAAGACAATTGCAAATATTATCATTCTGTCTTTCTCATTATACCTAAAACTAATCTAAATAAACCGAGCTCCCTCTATCATAAACTTTATAGAATAACTCGAGCGTGCCCAATTTCTCACTACTAGACAACCGCAAAATGAAAACAAAGTCACTTGAAAACGTAACCTTTCTGAAGAAACACCTCGAAGAAAAAACATCCCGCATTGTAATCGGATTATCCGCTCGGGAGCGAGATGCCACCGACAAATTGACTGATATAGCGACAAACTAACTGGCTACCGCGAGACATTTATCACACCCCTTCGATTCGCTGAAAGCGGATGTAAAGTAAGGCGTCATGACACCAGCTCAATAATTTTCAAAATGTTTCATTTTGTCAAATAAAGCGTTAGTTTATTACATATCTGGAATAGTTTATTACGTAGATACCTACGTAAAATAGCCCAAATGGTTAGAGTAACTGAGAATACATCCATCATCTTATCACTATTATTTATCAAAAATTATAGCTAACGGCTAGTTACATGATTTAAGCTCACTTGTGACATTGTGTGGAACCCTGTTGCATTCAGTTTGCCGCGCTTTTTCTGATAGAACAGTCAAGGCATAATCAGGATAACTACTTGACCAGACTTCAATAACCCCAAAATAAAAATAAAAATAATCAAGACAGTGACAGGGTTTTCTAGTTGTTGATATTAATGACAAATTACTGATAGGTACCTAATCAGTGACCTGCAGTTGGTGCCATGCCAACATAGGCTAGACAACTAAAAAGTTTGGCACAACTTGCTATCTCAGGCCATTTAAAGCGGCAGGACGACCTAGTTTTTGTGTATGATCTTTATGATATCTATATTATTACGCGTAACAGTGCTGATGTGGGAACATTATACATAGTTATGAAATATTTAGGGAGAGCTCCTGCACATTCACATTGTCAGTACATCAGCAAAGCAATAGTGCTCGAATTATTATGGTTTAGTCTGAACTTAAAGACAGCTGATAAAATCCCAATCCCTAGTCCCGAACTAGGTAACGTCTGTACTATGGTCATGACATAAGTACTTGTACGAGTACAGTATACCCGAGACAGGAAATCTGATCCGACCGGGACCCTAACGGCACCACAAGCATCGCAGTTAGGTTTTTTAACTACTGGGCTGTGCGGCCGTTGATGTTTGAAATCACTGTAACTAGGGTACTAAGATTTAACCGTTATGAGCCGGTTCAACCAAACGAGAATAAAATTTAATCTTGGAATATGTCGATCTTTACTCGGTAGTATTTTTTTTTTTTTCATATGAAAAAGCGGGAAAGAGTGACTTGTCCCAGACTACATTTTACTCTCGTTTCTTTATTGGAAACACACCATTACCTAAAATTCTGGAATTACATTTATACTGATGGATCAAAATTTTATCAGATAATCGGCGTTGGTTTCTTTGACGTTCAAATTTAGTCATTGACTGGATCTCAAAAAATGGTTCGAGGAGCCGGTACTGATAAAAATCAAGTGCGGGTAGCTTCAGAACTACAAGTTCTTAGAAACTTGAGCTATGGAACGAATTTGATGCCCTGCTTGAGACTACTCGCGACCACGGTCGCTGTAACGCGGCCGAAGCTTCGATTTAATTAAAATCATAACAAAGCGTGATAATAAGTCAATCTTATTTATAAATATGAGTGAGAATCACGAAAGTTCGAAGCTCAAGGTTCACTGACGGGTAGTAAAGAGCAGTAGTATCTTAGGTGTTCGTAGAACTGATTACCTCAACAATACGGCACTGCGCTCTGTAACCCGTATTGCAGATACGGAGGCTAAGAAAGCTAGTCTTAAAGTGGGATTGGACTGGTCATATCTGCCGTATGCATTCACAACGACGAGCCATAATCCCAATCCAGTGTGTTTCGCCGGATTGGCGTAGATGTAGTGGCAGACCGAGAAGGATATGGCGGGATGACTTAGACGCGCTTCCGCGCGTTAGGCAGGGGCTCGCGATTGACAGGGTTGAATGGCTAAAAGAAGGGCAGCATTTGTCCAGCAGTGGAACATATTAATGGGGCCCATCAACTTTCGTGTTGTTATTCTGTCTCGTACGTGTTATTTTATTGCCTAAAGCATATCTTAACCTATTTTGTCAGTCGCCTCTTACGACATCGGCGGACGAAATGGAGAGATATTATTCTACACCCGACACCGCACGGTAAATTTATAACTGTAAAAATCTGAGTCTAAATTTAAATTTAACAAAGTTTATTAACCCAATGGGTTAAAAATGCCATTGTATGTAGGGGTAGTGTACAATTAGTCGATTACTATCAGATGGCCTACAAGCTCGTTTAAGTTCCTTGTTGTATTAAAAAACTCTTACTGAAGAATACTACTGGAAATAAAATGTTGTAGTTAGTTTAATGTTATCCGACAGTAAAATACAGATTAAGCCAGATAAGTCCGCGCGGGAAATCCTGACATTTATTTTCTCTCAACATTTACTAGACAAGCCTTAATATGTACCTAATAGTTGATCAAATTAGGGACAAAGTAATACAAGTACATTATTTTGTAGCAAATACGCTGCTTTCGAAACATACGGATTACTGACTCCATAAGTGACAAGTAACATGAATATACTTAATAGACGTGTTTCAATAAGAACACTTCTTATTGGACACATTTATAAATTCTGAATGCTGTTAGCCGTAATTAGACTTACATATGTAAACATCTATTTCCATATTTTCATTTCTGCATTTGTAGCGGAAGTGACAAGAAAATAATATATTTATTCATATGATATATGTTGTTTCCCTTATATTTGTGTATATCAAACCAGCACGCCGTGTCAAAAATTGATGACGCATAAATCTTGTTATCAGCACGCTCTATAACAACTTGCTAAGGTATTTTCATCTTTCTCCCTTTTTCTTTTCCGTATCTACGTAGGTACAGCATATACCTATAGTTTTCTTTTTATGCTTGTTACCAACACGTCACTATAACTTCAATTTTCGTCGCACACTATAAAACCAGTAAACTGAAAATATATTTCCATTCGTAGGTATATTCTAAACAGAAATTGCAAAATATCTATAGCGCGAGTGTACAAAATTGAATGTATAAAATCAACGAAACAAACAAAAGGTGCTGGTCGAAAGACAAAATCTGAAATTTGAATGCAGCATCTGACGAATGCTCATGATTGCACATGTCAAAGTCGTTCAGCTAAATTGTCTTGAGAGGCCTGTGCCCAGCAGTGAAGTTTGTTAGTAGTGATGTTTCAGGTTAAAAACCAGGCAAAAAGCGAGGTATCTAAAGTATCTGAGTTGAATATGATTGTGCTCGACGGAGGTATAAAAAAAACTCTGAAGTTTTAAAATAGCAAATGCAGAAAGATTCCTCTTTTCCATACAACGGAATGCGGCATTCCGCGTTTCGAATCTGAAATTTACTTTTCGAGGAGAATTTACTGATAAATGTTAAAATGCAACGTAACAAATATTTCTGAGGAGTATACAACCGGGAGATGTAAATTTTTCACACTAGCGGTAAGGATATCCTCCGATTTCTTCTCAATCTTCAGTTATATTTACCAACACCCAAAAGAAAGGTACCAACTACTGATCTCGAAAAATTCTTCACGAGATACAACCACTAGCAAACCATTCATCAAACGCGCTTTTTAAGTTTTTGTGTGTCAAATGTATAAAAAATTGTCCTGGAAAATTTCAAACACAAAATGCACCTAAACATGTATTCGCAAAAAAACTCCCTTCGTTGTGTTATTGTGAATCAATGATAAACTGATAAACAACTCGGAAGTGTGCCTAAACCTTATCGCAAATCAATGTAAAGCCTCCGGCAACTGCGATGTGAGCCCAATATTATGTTTATTACAAATAACAATGTTTCGGAATTTATCGAAATGTACCTTTTTAGTTGAAAATAAAACATGCAGGCTCTGAACGAATTCCGTTTTAGGTGTTGTTTAAGCATATGTTCCTGATCGTCGCTCCGTTTTAGTATGCCACTGTTGGTTATTAATGAGTCTGCAGTAATTCGATATTTAGAGTGTCCTTAAATTAAGGCCGTCATGGCAATTAACACTGGATTAAAAAAAAAAAACAATAAACCTTCATGTCATCAAAGTTTTTTTTTGTTCAGCCGTCGAAAACAGTTGTTATTATTTCAAGCTTGAAAGGAGATACTCTGACGATTTATTTTGAATTTTATCAGGATCAAAATGATGGGAACTGTTACAGAACACCAAGAAAATCCACGTGGAAGACGGTTATTAATGGGAGAAAAGTTATTGATATTTTATGAATATAATACCTTGAAATATTTCAAAAGGGTTGTTAAAATGAATAATAAAGGCTCTCGAGAACACAATTCGCAAAGGGTTTTGTTGATTGGCGCTAAAAACAATTGTAAAAATATAACGAAACGTACGTTTGTTAAGTGACTAATGGATCACGCCTGGACAGAATTGATTTTAAGCATATGGAACCTTCCACGGGAAGCAATTTAAATTTAGCAATGGCCATCCTGACAGGCGATGCTCGAAAATTTGTTTAAAATCATTTTTTCTCATTAAGATTGGCGGCCTGTACCAAACGACCGTGCACGGATTACAAATTACTTAACAGCGTTTAAAAATACATACATATACGCACACCTACTAAAGTAAAAGTGATTTTGTCATACATTTTTGATAGATCTTTGTCTCCGTAAAAGTATCATTTTGCAGCTAATGGAAAAGTTTTAATACACAAAGTTAGTCCTATGTCAAAATGGTCGTCAGGCTCAGACTTACTTCGAGGTATCAGGTACCTACTCGGATTTTCTGACATATTGTCAAAAATCTTTAGTTATTCAACGTATAACAAGACAAGGAGCCAGATATCGCAAATTTTATTCGTTATTTGCTGCTTTTTAACCCGGAATACGCGCCAGAAAGCAAATATTAGAGAGGAGAAAGGGCATAAAATATTAATACGTGGATTTATTTGTACAAGCCTTCCTCAAAGTATGAGCTGCGTAATTACTAAATCCGCGTTGATATGGCTGAGTGGCTCTTAAATTACGTCTGCTGTGTCTATGGAGACGAGTCATATTTTTCATATATGCCGAGTCTTCACAGGGTATTACGCTCTCCACGTTAGATGCGTTGTGACGACTCGATTTATCATCCACTCCTTTATTACGGCAACAATATTGTGTGAGATAAGGATGTTTGCTTACCAATACATGGTCTCAAAAGCAAAAGATTTTCCTCAAAACGTACAAAACATCTAGAAATAGTACAACAAACCTACACTTCATCGTTATGTACTTTCGTTCGTAACCAATACATGTAACTATGCTTATTTATTTCGATCAAAAATTGAAAATCTTTAAAAAGTAGTTACATTATAGTGATTTAATAGTTGTATGTATGTTATAGTCCATAAAAGCCGTTCGAATTGTTCCATTTAAATGACGCGAAAACTATTTTTATTACGGGTATTAAAAATGCGATTTATGACAACGAATTCTTCCGCCTTGTCATAACTATCTATTCCAGTGAAACAAGGCTTGGGATTGAAAGTTCAATCTATTTTGGTCCAAGGTTCATGAAGTTAAAATCATATTTCTGCCCGTTTGCTGATTTTTTACTTGAGCGGGTTTTTTAAATAACCTTGTTCATTTGATTAGTCAGCATTCGCATTCATGCGATTTTACTGTACATTTAAGAGAATGGTTTTTATCGACGGCAACACTAAATAAAAGCTGTATATGGAATTCTTCCGACACGTTCAAAAATCATGAAATCATTTTTTTATCATGCCACACGCGTTCACTTTTATAAGAAGTCTAGATATATCTAAAGCTCGGAATGGACCAAAATGAAAAGACTCAATCGTTTAGATACTTTTCGGCCAAACGGAAACCGCAAAGAAATCCCCGATATTTGTCACGGCGTTAAGCATTGCAGCACCGCCGCGGGGAAAAGCAACTACAATATTTTTTTACATGGGGACTATTTTTTTCGGTGCCTATTTCACGGACATTTGCACCCGCGTCAAAACTGATCTCTCGCTGTCCTGTTACATTTACCGCCGACCGTCCAGATTTCCTAGCATTTGTCCGCGCTATGAAAGCGCCCGGGCGCACCCGGACGCTCGCATAATCCCAGGAACGGTGTGAAACCTATGTATACTACATTATTTTATCAATTTCTTCGACAACAAATTAAAAATCAATAACGATTTTGTTGTTCAATTTTAAGCCAAACTGGCTACCAAGTTTCCTTATTCAATTAACTCCTCTCTTTAGCAATTAGTGTTCCGTAACCCAACAATCGTAACTTTTCGCTAACTAAAACGTGGAAGGAAGCCTCTTGGGCGGAATTCTCCGTACAATTCACACTCGTGATTTATATGAAGCAATTAAGTTAGTTGGCGCCTTGGTTTCAATTTCACTAAAAGTGTTTTTTCGACTGATTATAGTAATACATTCCCATATTTTATCAGCACATCAAATTAAAACAAAAATACAAACTATCAAATTTGTTTATATCTGTGGCATTAAGAAAACTATGTGAATTTATCACTGTCACCCGGTAACTTTTGTCATCTTGTTGTCCGAACTGTGCCAAATTTTGTGAGAGACCAACTTTATTAAAAGTGGGCTATTTTAAAGTGTCACTGTCACTTGGACTGCATCGGACAGTTGGTCGAGTTGTCGGTTGGTCGCGTGTCGCGCTGGTCGCAGGGGGTGCAGGCGGCGAGACGCTCGCTCGCGGCGCGGGTCGGCGTGCCACTGGCTACTGCCCGCCCCTCGCGCCCGCGCCCATACACAACAACGCCCCTTCAACAATTCTTTTTTCATACAATTAACAAACAGGCCTAATTGTATTGGAATTGCAACCAAAGACAAATAAGTACCTACGTTCAAAAATAAACGACAACTCCCTCGTTCGCGTTGCCTCAAAATTCATTGATGTACCTACTCTCAAACTGCTGACTCTTGTCATTACATTATTTATGTAAACTTGAATTTGAACAAATATTATTATAACACATAAGACATTTTTGCCATCTTTTGTTATTTGCGATATTATCAACGAGTAACTGAATTCACTAAATGTGCAATATACGAGCGAAGGCACAAAGTTTCGCCGCATGAAAGAGCTCAAAATGAATTAAAGTACGAGGCATTTTCAGGTATTTTACAATAAAAACATTCCTCTATCTTTGCGTGAGAGTTACCGAGCATCTCGGTCTCTGCGAATTATACTACCATTTACATATTACCCAAAAACGTAAGCTTCAAAGCGCCTTAGCCTCACGCTTTGGTATGCACATTTCCAAGGTGTCTTATTCCCAAGAAACCTAATCTCAGTTCGGTTTGACGTTTATATCAACACTAGCGACCCGCCTCCGGTTTCGCAGTTTTCGCCACCGCTTATCTAGTTAATTAGAGTGTCTTGTATTATAATCTAAACCACCACGCAACGATTAACTGTAAAATTGTGTTAACCACACCAAAATCTGTTCAGTAGATTCTTAGTTTATCGCTTACAGACTGGCGTGAGATTATTATTTATTGTCATTTAACTAGAAATTGAAAATTACTATTACTTAAATGATACTAAAATATAGTTATCTTGTAACAGTTAGGTACATTCTGAGCTATTCAATAACTGTTACATACAGAAATTATGAAGAAAAAAAAGAACATTCAGTGAATATTCGCAGCAACTATTAAAATTTTCAATAAACTTGAAAAAGCAATTCCGGAATTTCACTAAGCCAAGAAATAATTTCATTCTTTGATCAATCGGTAATAGATTTCAAAATGATAATATTTATCGTCAGCTCATGAAAATTTTATGTGACAAGAACCAAAATCTAGATTTACGCTTGCCTATTTTCTCAAACAACGTGAAAACAATGCGCTTCGCGCTTTTTCAAACGCCGGATACAGTGCCTGCTGCGCTTTGAAACTAAAATGATGCTCCGATATGCCGCGCCCTGTATCTCGCCAGCTATTTGTTCATCGAACACAACGCATTGTACGATCTGACAAACCTAAAACAAGTGAACATCTTTCAGCTTTTGTACGTCCCAAATAGAAAGACTAAAACTCTAACGTCAAGCTCTCTATTGCTAGCAACTTCTATTAACACTAGGATGAAATATTTTTGCACGTTCCACAGAGGTCTTAATTGTATTACTACAACCTCAAAATCATCTCACGTATTGGAATTTTTCTTCCCTTGCCAACTAATATTAATGCCAGACGATAAACATTTATTGGATGTCCTATACGATTGTCAGATACATGCGTAGAGGAATCGGTCCACCAATCAACATCTATTTGTTCCAAATTTATCCGACACATTTACTATGCTAAGCCACAAATGTGTGACTTTGTTTAGTTTCACTTGAGTTAACTGTCAAACAACAACAGAAAAACAGAAAATATTAACAAGAGTGTGAACATGATCTTTAGATTTTAGAGTCCCATTTAAATCTACTATGTAATTGTACATGTTACGTGGGTACTTACCTACCTGTACTCGTACTGTTTCATAACACCGACTTGATCCAATTTTGTCGTTTCGCTTACCTGCAATGGGAAAAAAACGTTATGTTGAGTGTTTCATTCATTATTCTTATTATTCCTGTTACAATATTTAACTTTGTAATTATTGGAGTTGTAAACTTTACAGAAGTTTGCCAACGATAGAAAAAGTCAATTAGATACAGGAGTTGGCTGCGTGCTTCAGACGCTTAAAGTTGGCGTCACAATTCAAGGCGGGGAACTAAATAAACTGGTCCAAAATGGATCTCGAGATCTACAGCAAATACTTTCACAAATTAAACATTTTGATTCATCAAAACAAACTTTTAAAGAACTCTAAAAATGCTCAGACTATCGTGGAAATTCAAACAAAAAAGCTAATAACTTTATCGTGTTCTAACCGAAAATAGATGGCATCACGTTTCTGAATAATGCAGGAAACGCTATTCTGTATAAAATAGAACGTATGAAGAAGAGAGAGAACAGATAATAAACTCCGCAGATAATAACAAAATGATTGCTAAACAACAATCAACGGGGAACACACGGCCCCGGATATTGTGCCAACGATATCGGCAGCGAGGAAACGGCAAGGCGACGACGCCTGATACCGACGGGAAATATGAAGCCCAAACAAAAGATTGCAACGGTGGAGACTTCCAAATCATTATTTATTGTTTCGTTAACGAGCCGGGAAGGATCCGTGGCCTGCCCGCGCGCTGCAGAATATAGCTCGACTTTAGCAATTGCCGCCAAATCGAATAATCAAATCGTTTTGTTAAAAACATCACAATGGTCGATTGTTAAATGGGATCGCAAGTGAAAAACAGTCAACTTCGAGCGCTCGCGGCAGTAAAACCCCTTTCTTATTGGATTGCAGTTACAATATTACCACAGAATAGCTATTTATTTATAAGTGTATATCTTAACCATTATAGTACTATCTAAGTTTCTTAAATTAGAATTAGGATCTTAGACAAACAAGTACCCTTCCGCTCTAATAATGTTTAAGCAATGGGAACTCGATTCCTAGTGACCTTTGTTAGAGTTAAGACGATCAATTCTAATGTACTTACTCCACAAGGACTCCTTTGTGTCGGTTTAATCGGTTTTCAACATATTTATTTTAAACGTACGTGTTTTCTCTTTTATAGATCACACAAAAACATTTAGGATACCTACAATAAATACAATAGTATTTTTATTTATATGTGATGCCGACGATCAAAGAAATACAAAATGGTGCATGAATTTCAAGTGGCAGATAATTAAGAAATTGAAAACATGATTTGGCAAAACCTGAAAACATTTAGCTAGTAGCTTAAAATTAAATGTATCTATATGTAGGCGCTAATGTAGATTTGTCGGCAGTCATTGTCAAGCTATAAACCGAATTCAAACTCATGCATAATACTGTAAATTTCCTTGTCTTGTTCAAAGACTAAACTGGAACGACGTTAGCTGCAGCACGTTGCAGCAAGGAGTAGGCAGATGATGTTATTACATAAGTCTCTGATTGAATTGCGAGACGCTAACCTTGTTAGGCAGACGACGTCCGTTTCCCGTCGCCAGTGCCCGCGTGACGTTTAATGGAGTAAGCGCCCTTCAGAGACCTGCTTGACACAGGCCTGGCGATATCGAAAATCAATTAAATCAACTTGTACTCTCTGAAAAAGTTCTTGACCGTCACCCTTTTGATCCAAGGTGCAGCATTTATCACGTCCTTGCTGCCATTAAGTGATTGTTCATCACCTTAAGACGCTGCCGTCTTAGTGGAAGAAAGGTTTAAATGCGACTGCAATTCACCGAGTGACAAACAATAACAGATATTTTTGCAGTCGTCTTTGAATGAGAGGAGAATTTATCTCCTTGCATTCCGTGTTGTTTTGTAGCCAGTCGCGCAAGAGAATTGTTTTCAGCTAAAAACTGGGTCGGGACGGTTTTTCTCTACCTGACGCGACAAAAGTTCGTATCGTGTAAACTTTTTCAATTAGCAATTAGTTGATTGAAAACTTTTGGTACCTGCCAACCTATGCGGCGATGACGCGCACATTGCACGATTTACGAGATCGCAAAGACATTTTACACGCATCGACGATTGAGTGCTGAGTTTGTAATTTGCGAAGGCACTCACCGAGACAGGAATGAGCTAAGTTTTCGGGGAAACTGCGGGCGAATGAGAAAACATTGGAGAAGTTGCTGCCAAGTTGATAGACAAAAACGGCGAAAATATATGTTGGGATTTAGTGGATTAAGAGCAGACAATATAAACGTACTGCCTATAGCCGAAAGCTTCAGCCTTCAGCAGTTTATTAAACTACAAAATGTGAAATGTTGCCGGTTCATTTCCCCACCTATAACGCTACAGTAGACCTAGAATTTAAGGAAATATAGCGCAAACCCTCGCTAGAAACAGTATTCACAAAATACCTACTTAACTTTGCAACAAAACAATAAAATGAAATCTGCTAAAGTGTTTCCCACTCTAATATATCAAGTGGAATGTTCGTAAGCAAGTTAGATGGGTAATTTTGGATAAATAGCTCAATAAGCGTCAAGAAAGGGAGCTAATGTTGAAGCAAGGTTAGCATTATGAAACATGTCCCGCGCCCGCAGTCGTAATAAGCCCCGCTCAACTCGACCATAAATAAAAGGAGAACCGGGTATAAAAGGCGCTCGCAGCACGTCATCGACAGCTGTCGCGCGACTGACGCGATCCGCGTACGAGCGTAATGTCGTCGCGGGACGGCCAGCGCAGCACCAGACATCCAGCTGTATGCCAATTACGCAGGGACAGGATAGGCAAGATCCCCTCTAAACAAACTACGGATGTCACCGCTACGAAATGAAACTCACGTAATTCCCTTTCTTTTACGTACCGCAAACTTTACCCACAAACGTTAAAGTAGAGTAAGCATCTCAGGAAAAGGTTACTTTCTCAACAACAGATTATTTTATTTTACAATTTCACCTCTTTCTGAGATTCTTTGCAATTTATCAAAAAGATATGTCGATAAGAGGAAACGACGAGGATGACGCCGCACGCGCCCATCCTGCGCCGGCTCGATAAATCATCGCGATCAAAATGAATTTATCCCATCGTCTCTTATCGAAGTGTTATACTTACTCCTTGTTATTACGCAATATTATTTTTAATCCCGTTCTTATCCCGGACAACATTTTAAGTAAGTAGGTTCTTACTTGGAAGAATTTCGTCACTCCCGCCGAGGCGCAAGCTTTTATTTATTATGAGGGACTAAATAAGCTTGCATTAATCTTAGAACGTTATCTGCTTTTCATTTCCGTTGAGATTTTTTTAATGAAATAACTAAACGATATTTCTTACGACTTTATAGACTAAAAAGTACAATTTTACGGTCACTTATGAGAACACTCGTTAGGCAAACATCGTTTTATGGTTCATGTAGCAAGTTAGAGACAAAATACAAAGAAACAATATTTCTGGCAAAATGAAGCACGTAATCAATCATACGCTTTAGTAATATTATGCTTCGTTTAATGCAATTTGTTGTGGTTCAGCTGGTGGGAGGAGGAAAAGCATGTTTTATTCAAATTATAAATTACATCACCTCTAAAGCTGTGCTATGATTGTACAGTCCATACTAAGTATTAAAAGTCACTGGACGTCGCGGCCTTCATAAATATGTAAAGAAACCATGAGGGATTTAACTTTGAAAACCTGCGAAGTACGAAAATTATGTACGTATTTAAGATAAATTTATGTGTCCGGGCAATTTATTTAAGCTTCCGAATATAATTCTTAGCAACCTACGCAGTGTAGGTAGGTTCGCGTAAATTGTATTTCGAGGGATTAGTAAAATGTCCAAATATCACGTAATTAGTAATCACTTCCTGTTTTCATTTTGAGTATATCTATACAGACAAGGAAAACGAAGACTGTTCAAAGTACCGCCGTTACTTCAATTGCCTCCAAGCGGAAAACCAGCAAAATCACATAATCAAGTTGATTATCCAATAACGTGTTATTTGCTGAATCTGTCGAGAAAACTGATCCCTGAGGAAATAACTCATTATGTTGATAGGTAATAAGATACTGTGCGGAGTTGTGCAGTTCTAGAAAAACATAAAGCTGGTTATTCACACTTTGGTGGAGTCACGCCAGTAATTTGAAGTTTACGAAGGGCCCGAATGGTAGACGCGCTTGACCTTAGAGGCCTGCGGCAGAACTTATCGCACTTTCCAGAAAGACCAATTACAGAGGTTAATTAAGCTGAGCGAAGACCCTTGTTAGTTACAAAATTTTAATGATAACAAGGCACACTTGGTAATTAACGGAATACCCATATAAATTCAATGTGGACGACAATGTTAAAGTTCAATTATTAGAACTTCCTTTTGCTTTAAACATGAAAGAATTCTGAACAGATTTTTTCATTATACTTTTTAAGATACAATTTTACGAACTAGTAAATGAACGATAAACATTCAGAGTTCCTGTAAGCTCAATATCAATTCGGGTATAACAATTTAAATTAGAGTAGGAACTTTAAATGAGATTCAATTTCAGCAGAATCAAGATCACGGCCAATAACAAGCAAATGCTGTTTAAGCATGTCATAGTCGTTAAAAGGGGTCTGTACCGAAAACTTCTAAAGGTAATCTTAATTAATATACAAGTAAACAATAGGTCGAGAAACATGGCGGCGGGTAGTTTAGGTAAGTGCCTATTTAGGCAGTAGCACGTTTCATATTTTGCAGTCTAAGTTGGAGCAGTGGAAGCGACGGAGCCGTCAGAAGTAGTTAGTGGTAGGGTCGGAAAACGTATCCCACCTATTTCTGTATAGAAATATAGGTTGGAAGATGGCAGCTACCCGCCGTGTGAAGATCGAGCAGCAGTCGCGGGGCGGTCGTATCGTCGTCGCCTCGGAGTCGGGTGGCCGTCGTTCGGTCGGAGCGGACGCGCGGTCACGTGCCCCCGTACTATCGCCTGCACGTCGGGCAACCTTAATTGATATTGCCCCAACGAGACGCACCCGCAGCTACAATTTCAATACGGCAAACGACGGTTACGTTATAGAATAATAGGTGATTTGAATTACGTGAGCCATTTAAGTCCAATATGTGCTTCTAAAATACCAATAAGTACTAGAATTATTTCAGCAATTACTTATTGGTGGACCATTTTAACGTTAGCACAAACGGAGACTAAAAATATGATGATGCGATCAATCAGTGATACAGAAAATGTTTATCCGTAACTGGTTTAGTGGGTAAGGTAAAAAGATAAAGACAGTAACTCTGTTTAAATTGGTTTTAATCATTTTACCAAAGAGACATTCCAGGCCTGTGATCAAAGCAGATTTAATTAAAAACCTCGCTATAGAGGGTTGTCTAAATTCCCAGCAAGATCAGGATTTTTCTTTCTTTTGTAAAAGAAGATTTAATGAAATCTCATTCGGTTTTAGGTACCCTGCGGTTCTGCTTTTAATCTTTTCCTCGACGACGAACCACTTGTCATTCTAAATGCTTACACAGAATTAGCTATAGGAAATTTCGTAATTAGTAGACAAATTTAAGGAATGTCGAAAAAACCCTTGAGTGCCTCGTCGACTTCCGCTATAATGCGGACTAAATAAAAATTACAGAAGTTTTCACGGTCCCAAAATGCCAAGAAGAATTCCTACAGTATGATTTATTCAATGAGGACTTAAATAATGTGAAAATATATTCTGAATTTTCTACGAGGCCGCATATTAAATTAGAGTTAAAGGAGTAAAATAAAAATGTAAAGAGGATCTCTCGGGGGAATGAAGACGAAAAAAATCGTAGAGGTGAGTCGCGTGACAAATTCCCGCGTAGCAAGACCGGTCGCCTTCTGAAAATGAGATTTAGCTGCGAGCGCCTGCGCCGCCTTGCGGACGGGCCACTCCAGGCTGTTGCAATGCGATTACACTAGGTAAATTAAATATTAAAATGAATGTCTAATAATACTGCTATTTATTTATCAACTTTAAATTTTTGTCTTAAAGAACGTTTAATTAGATTACAACAAATTACCTACCTACCTACCTACCTACCTCCTATCATCAACTGTTATATTATTCAGAGTTGTGCTGTGACCTTTCACAATTTATGCACAGTGTTCACCGAATTCGTTTCAAAGGTACCTTTTTCATTGGCACTCGTTGACATTTCAAGCACGAATGACATGCAGTCATTATATTTTATGGAAGTATCGAAAGTGCGGCCGCCATCGAAGCGTCCGCGTTATTTCATCGGTTGCCGTTTACACGCGTCGCGCAGCGGCACTATACTAAGTCGAGTGTATGTGTATGCTGAGCGCGAGCACACTGTGCTCGAGGCAGGGTATGTTTGGTGCGAGGGCGTACACCACCTTATTTACGAGGTCGCCTCTTGCCAGCCGTCAACCGCTTTAGGAGTTGGCGAAGCTCGTGGGCGTGAACGCTGGTGACACAAATTTATTGCATGCACCCATACAAGGTACGTACTTGAGACGAGAGGATGTCCAAGCAATAAAACGCCACTTCAATGCATAAGACAATGGCACGCGCGAGCCTGCCAGCCGCACTGCGAGCCGTGCACTTGTAAACACAAGTTTAAATCGAGTGAGGAGTAGACGGTGTTGTTTTAATGTTTCTCGGAAACAAAGTAAATCAAACAATACCTATCGATCCGATTGCTTTTGAACTTGATTCAAAATTATTACATGTTTTACTTTTAATCATTATAAAATATTATAAGTATGACCGCTATTTTTACGATTTTTCCTTTAAACCAACAGAAATGTTCAATGGTTATCTAGATCCAGGTCCTCTTATTTATGTCACATTTAGTAGTCGGTCTAAATAGATGGATCGTCGATTTAAGACGCAAAATAAATCATCAAAAAACGCTCTAAAGTTATTAATGCGTTTCTAAAAGTTTTTAAATAATAACTTCCCAGTGGCGCCAGATGTTGACGAATATAATAGCCCAGTTATGAATTTTAATGTCTGCTCCGCGAAAATCGGAATGAATATTGAACACTAAAAAAAAGGAAATAATTAAGCTGGGGAAGGATGGTTCCGCAAAGGAATGGTTTAGCGGGAACTTTACGAGAAACGTTCAAAAATAATTAAGATAGAATTTCATTAGAGACGTTGGAAGACTTAGAGGGCTGTCGTTGTTGAGTTAGCCGAGGCTACCGATAGTGCCGAAGTGGCAGATGAGCGCAATTAAACTCACTAACGGGTTAAAAGTTTAATCCTTGTCCTTCCCTCGACATGTCCAATTAAATTTTGTCAAAAAGTGTTCCACCATTTTATGTAGGTATTTACGTATACCAGTTAATAAATACAAAGCGGGTAGTTGTAATGGAATCAACGCAGCCAACGGATAGTTTTATTTTTTTTACTTGGACCGTTTCCAAGCACAGAGACTTCAATAAACAGTCGCAGACAGGAACAATTTACACAAATGAGTTACACGATTAATAATTCAGCCGAATGAATTCAAGGGCCATGAAATGAATGTTAAGTTGACTTTTCAGGAGCAGCGGCCGGAGAGTCATGCAGGGCAGGTTGACTCGGCGTTTGCTGATTATGTTACATGGACAATATAATCTTGTACAGCTCGGGGTAAGTAAACACGTCCCGGGGGAGTGCTTAGGCGGCATCGATTTCGCAGAGCTGAGTACAGCCCTGGGGCACGCTTATACGACGGCGGCGGTGTCTACATGGTCTGTAGCAATAATGACTGCCCATAAACCAAGCTAAGCAAAGTCAAACGCAGGCATAATAAACACAAAGTGGCAAAAAGTTAATCTACTGTAACTCCGAAAATCTGTTTTTCCCAGTGTAAATATCTATGTTCGGTGCTATGTATTTTGCACCGAACATAGATATTTAGTAAGCAAAAATGCAGCATTTGATCATAATATTTAAAAAAAACTAAGTTAAAATGCAGCATTAAATTTTGTCGATTACTGCATTCTTCACTACGAGGGCAGAATATTACTCGACTCATATTTTACCAAATGATTTTTCTCGATAGGGTTTTTCAATTTTTCTCACGGTACATTTTTTCCAACTCAATTCATGCAGAAACTTAAGGTCATGTTAAGTTTTCATCAGCCGGAAATACCAAAGGAACGAAAATTAGGAGCTCTGCCGTGACATTGTTTGGTATCGATTATATTGTAGGAAAACAACCAAAAAAATAGTGAAAAATAAGATTTCAAAAAGCATTTGGTAACTAGGAAGAGAATATATTGTAAAATATATTGCATACTCGTTCGTCGAGTGTACATTGTATTAAAGCCACCAAGTACTAGAATCGCAAGTAAAATACGTTGAGCGACGTTTGTTCATTCATGCAGTGACAATAGATACCTACCCTTGTCGAGATGTGTTCTGCTCACTTCGTACACCTACTGTGGCGTGTAGAGTAGAATGCTTGTGTTAGTTTTGGATTAGAATGTGGATACACAAACCATGTGTACTTTGTACGTGAGCAGATGTGTTTATATGACGGCAGCTCAGGGCAGTGCGGTGAATCGAGATCGGCCGGTAACCTTAACTACAAACTTTGAGCTTTTAGCGTATTCTGTGTGGTTAAACATCCTCCGGCTCATCGGTGTTTGATTTATTTGGCAAATGCAAAATAAAACTCTTGCTAGGCTCAGTAAGAAAATAAAATTCACAATACAAATACAGTAGAAGCAAAAAATTCGCACTTCGCTAACGTCGCCATCGTTAGGAATATCGGGTTAAAAACAACTCAAACACAATGATTATGTTACTCTAAAAAATCCATTATGAAATTTGTGAATCAACGCTGAAGAAGTCAGCAGTGGTAAGTGTGTGGAGTTAACTAACTACGTACATAAGCGTTACGCAAGCCGGATTAGTGTATTAAATGTTATTGTTACATCAATTTCAATATATGTCCCCGTCTGGCTTAAACTGTCACATTTAGGAGTTCATGCTCCACTGAGCTGACACGGCGACAACACTTAGCCCTGATACAAACTTGCTTTCTCGATAATAAGGCAGCAGGTGCCTCGTGTTGTGGCTCCATGTATGACGTCTTTACAATTTATCACATGCTATTATGTTTTCAATATTGTCTTAAAATGCAAATCTGTCATTGTGTTACTACGTAACTGGATATTCATGTTTTCTTTCATACCAATAGCAATAAAAAAGAGGTCCCCAATGTTTACGCCTGCATAAATTTCTTTTTTTATGCTAAGGCATAACTTTTATTCTGCGATCCCATTAAAATATTTTTTAGATCGTAATATGCGGTATTAAGATGACCCTATTTGAAAAATCATCAATTAGTCAAAAGATAATAAATATATTAAGGTCTGACGTGACAAAACGTTACCCTACTGTGCCATTTGAGGTGATTTCCTAAGAACAATTCGTACTATTCGAGCGGCAGACGAGAGATAGTACTGCGTGCGAGTGTAGTGAAGCATATCACGGGTCAGGTCCCTGGCGCATTCTGTTGCAATTTCCACGAAATCATTTACCTGGCTGCATTACGCTTTACCCTGGCCAGGCTGTAGTGCCGCTCGGGCTACGGCCCCTTTGTGCCGCGCTCGCCGGCGCCGACTCATTCGAATGCCGCTCATATCGCTCGCGCACCACCCCCGCGATAGGCCATAGCGCCAATAACACTCCATATTAAAGCCTCCAAATTGCAGTTTAATTTATTCCGGACGTGTCTAGGCAACGGAATCGCAATAACCAGCGAAACATACACGACGCATGCCCCAACATACGATAGTACACAAATGAAATATCTTCCCCAAATATTGCTTAACTTCATTCGCAGAAAAAAAATTGAAAAGAATCGAGATACCATTTAACCCTTAAAAAAGAGCTCAGAGTGAAAATTTCAACGGTTTTCCGAATACATTCATATCAACATAAACGAATGGGAGAAAATAACTCCGGGTGAACCGGGAGTGGCAATAGATTGGATATGCTAAAGTCAATCTCGTAAATGAGGCGGGTATCGTAAGCCCCTCAGTTTGTCGAAAATGAATAAGAGATATCAGCTTTAAGCAAAACGGAAGTGAACTGAAAGAGTACTGACTTATTTTTAGAGAAGCGCTCCAAGAAAGCTGTTATTTATTACGCTGCCAATTCTCTAGCGCTAATTGCTGAGCCAGACCTTGCTCGCAGTTCAAGGATTGAGTACTTTAAACATCAACAGGCAAAATGCTCGTGGGTCGAGCCCGTGTCTTTCTGATTTACGTCTCGTCTGCCGTTTAAGCGCAGTTCTAGCGCTCGGTTACGTAATGAATTCCAGCTCCAGTCCGAACACTCAAAGCCTTCGTGACTTACAGACTACGAACGACCGATTGTTCCCTGTAATTACATTATTTTAATGAATTCTGATTTACACAACGCCTGTTTGCTTGTGGAAATGAACAAGTGATAGTGAATTAATCGATTGTTTTCTTAACAATACAAACAGGAGTGAAATCTGTATTTTCAGTCAATTTTCTTTCATTTCTTTAATTACGAATACCTAATGTACATAACTTTAGTTTTTGTTTGACTTTAAAATAACTTCAGTAGTTATTATTACACACATAAAAAGTGGGTTTTATACAATCAACGGAAGAAAAGAAAACATATTTTACCAGAATTAAACAAAAATGTAATACAGAATAAACTAAATTATAAATATGTTTACTCCATTAATGACCAGGTACAGTTTAAAAGAAAATGTTGTACATATTATGTGAATATTGGATTCTTAGCCTAATGTTTACCCGTGTGGTGCCGGGTTAGAATAGCACCTCCCCCTTTCTTCCCGTGGGTGTCGTAAGAGTCGACTCTGGGAAAGGGTTAGTGTATTGTGGGCGATGGGCTAGCAACCTCTCACTGCAATATCACGTTTAACCATCTGGATACCCTGAAATTGCTAAACGTGGCACTGAATTTTTGAATTCATGTGCTCTGCCTACCCCTCTTGGGAATACAGGCGTGAGAATATGTATGTATGGATGTATGTATGTTTTTATGCTTATATAATAGAAATTACAAATTGAGCACAATGTAGGAAAGAGCTGCGAAAAGGAAGCATATCGAACGGTAATAAATATGGGTTTTATGTAGAAACTCTCACAAACAATATTCTTTCAGTTCTGACCACTCTTAAAACCTTTTCATATTTACATCATAATAAAAATAATGTGCCTGATATGATAACAACAATTCCAGCTTCATAAATATTCCGGATGGACGTCACTGGCTCGAGTGGGGGGAGGGATAAGGGGCTTTTTTCTGACATGAAGCTTTAGTTCTCTTTGTCCTTGGTACACTACGCTCCCTTGATATCTCGCACTCGACAAGCAATCATTACAGCAGTATGGAAACCCATACGGCAGCCTTATTCAAAGTTTTCGAATCAGAAATTGACTAAACTACATAGATTTCATGAAATTAACTTTCGGTTAAAAAAATGTTTTTCAGGACGAAAGAGTGTTGGAAATTGAGCTACAAGTATACAAGCGCTACACTACAGTTTTGTTTTATAAAGCTCTTGAAATTTGACTTTTCGCATACTAATTTTTGCCACATGCAAACTCAGCAAAGCGAGAGAGAAAATTCGCATAGCCCCAGCTGACAACCACAATGTGAAACAGTTGATGCCAGGGAGCGTTAGCCTAAAATAAAACCAATAGAATCTTACTCACATTTTTTTGATATTCAATCCACGTTATGTTTAATGCAAAAACACGACTCACTTTCAAACCGTACGAAGTTGACTTCATATTTAGGCTTTTAATATTTCTCTCCAATATTTTCGCGGTGAAAGATAGGTGAGCAAGAGAATATATTATAAACTTTAGCATTTTCCGTCATTAAAAAGCAACATTTTGAACCAAATTCACAAACAAAAGTATCAGAGAGTAAAAAAACTTGTTGAATAAAACAAGAAGCCAGTGCAAGTAGGGACACCGATTGAGGAAACTCGGATAGCTCGCCTCCACGTAAGTATAACAGAGAGCGTGAGACGCCGGAACAACCGGGTGCAAACGTCTCGTATAGACAACTTAAACTTGCGCTGCTATTGTTTCAAACACCTACAACTCCAGACTGTGTTGCAGCCACAGACTTTTGCTTTGTAACCTAACGTCGAGCATTGACTACGAATCAAGTTTCGCAGAAGAAACCAACCGCGAAATGTATGATACATTAGATACAAGAGACGACAATGAAAGAAGTAAGGCTTTCACTTAACATTTTAAAAGGATTACGGGTCTTCTGTGGTTCACGATTTATCTTCTTAACGACTTCCTCCGCGTGACGTGTTCGCCGAGGCGCATGCGACTCGCGGCTCGCCGCGGCCGCGAGACGCTGGCGACACAAAATCCAGTCCAGAAGGTAATTAATGTGGTTTCGCGGTCATTTTTATCAAAGCCAAAAGTAGGTTTATGGAGCAATTAAGAACACAAGTCCGACCGCCCGATACGACAAATAGCGTCGCTGTACAGCAGTTACTCTGGGTATGTATGTTAGTTGAACCTTTTGGTAAAGTTAGTCTTATGATTCGGTCAGTATTTCAATTATGCTGTTGAGATGACCAACTCGGGATGAAACAGCAAGGTTTTAATTTTATCAATATTATTCTCAGGTTAAGCAGATGTTATAAATTATGAATGCGACTGTTTGCGCTGTTATCATCACTGGAGGGAAATATTCTTCCCCGAGGCCCGGCACTATCGGCGGGCGCGCGCGCGCCGCGGGCAGCGCCGGCTGCTACGTATCTCGCTTCGCACCACTCGCACGTTTGTCGTCATTTTTCATCTCGACATGCATATTCAACGCAACAATAAATCATCCAGAGCCATCCCCGCGTCAAACGAAATAACCTACTGTCCTGACGCCAACTCGCAAAAATAACGCACAAAAGCGTCGGTAACAAACAAACGAAACCACCAAAATATAACGTTAATAATTACCTACCCTTTCGAGTGGCTGATAAATAGCGTCATTATTATCACCAGCACAGTGAAAAATGGTTCCCCCTCTCGATATTTATTCAAATAGGTGGCTAGGCTACACGAATATTCTTTTTATGAAACTCATATTTTTTATTTCAAATTTTTTATCTTTCTGTTGTTTTGTAAAAGGTTCACAGCTTTGCGAATGTTATTTTCATAACGAATGATCCGGGGACAGATTTGGAATCAGTTAACACAACGAAGTTTGCTCTCTCTCATTCTTCATTGGAGTTACACTGCATTTCCAAAGGTTACATTTGAACGGTTTATTGGGACTTAAAGTATGATGTTCTGAAGGAAAACTTTTCGCCGGTGAAAATTACTTACTTATGAGCGTGGAAATGAAAACTTTTCTTCATAACTATTTATCATCTAGCGGTGTGCCGTCTTTATGGCGAGCTTTTAGTTAAACTAGTCTTACTCGTATCTAAACTGAAACTACTCCAGTCCGCGCTGTCTCAACTTTACGTTTCGTCTAGATATCACAGCGTCGAGTCAAGGAATTAAAATTAATAGCTGTTTCCACTGTCAGGCGTTTCAGTGACACGTTGGTTATGCAGGCCGGAGAGCGCACGGAAAGATAATAACTTTAAATCGGCCCAAAGTGATGGAGCAGCGCGTCACGCATTGCACCAGCTGAACGTGCCGATGGCCTGGTTAAATCTGCGCATTACGGCAGCCAACATATTCCATCGGCACAAGCTACGCTCCCGAATATCCTATTTACATAATTATTGGCACACGCGTCGCGGAACGTAATGCACGGGGGGCACGACACGCTAATTTCACTAATCATTGTTTTAGTCGCAGCTCTTGCTAATGTCACGCCATTTGGACGACCTGAGCCAGCACTAATGTCACGTTTCATTTTAGGCTGGAAGCGCCTAACGGCCGTGGCACACAACTCATGCGCCAGTACCTACGCTATGCGAGAAGATATTTTCACTTACAAACTGTTATTAGTGCGTATAAAGAAAGGGATTTAGGCGTTGATGGAGTTCAGTACATAGCATTCGTGTTTTTATCTTCAATGGCACGACTTACCTTAGGAGGAAGTTTATTGCATTACATTCTTTCGAAAATTTAATTCAATTCAATGAATGCTGCGATTTTTTTATCATTTATAACTTCATCCCGAGAGACCCGCGGTTGCATGAACGATGAAGTGAAGAACTTTAAATTATTCAAATACAAAAAGTGTAGGATTACAGAGATCGCGTGTTTTATAAAAGTTGTAGGTACAGCTGCATCGAATAATTTAGCTTAGGTACGTCGTCGGGCTTCTAGTGCCCTAGAGAAAGTTTTTTAATATTTCCTACTAAGGATTCTCAAATTGATAGCGGTTCCATTTTTTATCGTGATCCTCGCGCTTTGTTTCTTTTCATTTATCCTCAGTACATTGGATGTACACTTAAATAAAGGACATTTACAAATGGCGAGATCAGTGGAGCGATTGAACCTTACGTCTTGTTTATTCATGGCGCGGAGTGATTTGGCGAATGTAAGCTGGGAGTAATGAGCCGTGACACTACCTGTGCGTGGTGCGGGCAAGCGATTTGTTAACTCCAACGAGGCCAACCCTTGGAGGACCCCCTCAAGGAACCCCCTGTTTACCCCTACTCAAGCCGCACCCGTATCTTACGGGCCCGAGCATCGAGCACGAGATAGCTGATAAAACGAATACGTAAACAACTAACACTTTGCTCCCAGCTATTAACAACACGGCGTCAAGGGTATTTGTCGAAGGCAAATCACGTGTACCCGAAGAGCTAAATGCACGTAGACGTATTATCATAATACAAAATTCAACTTTATCTCGTTTACACTTGCATTTCGCTTTGATTCAACTTGGCCGTATCTGTGAAATGTTTAATGAACTGCATCATGTTTGCTGTTCCATCTTTATGTTATTCATGAGAAGAGCTCCGCGAAAATGTGTCAAATATGCAATTTTCATTCTATCATGGTACTGTTCATCTACTTAGTAATGGCTTAAGATTTAAAATTTATGGCTGGAAAGCCGTCGTTCGTTATTCTAATAGGTTGTAGAAAAATATTAACATAACATTGAATTTCAAAGACGATAAAGGCATACGTAATTAGGATGAAAACGGGGTACCCAGTGATCAACTTTAATTTGAGTGGAGTCGCACCCGAGTCTGATTACGGAGACGGGGCAGCTTAAGTTACGATAGCCTTCAACAAAGTCTCTACTTGTGTACAATAGTCAACCTTACCCTCGTTCCTGTGTCAAGGTGCAATATCTTAAATAACACTTTTTACGTTATTAAAGTACTTTTATCTGCAATCTGGTTGGGTAGACTAAAAAGATAGTATTTTCATGTACCTAATTTAGACTAACAGAATACTATAACCAACCAGAAACGTAGCCATGCATCGCCAGAATTAAATTGTACTCCTATTCTTTTTTTCTTTTTTTTTTTCAAAACAAAACAATAGAGGTCTGTAGATGTTATACTTAACTTGAAGTCATTCATAGTAAGACACATCATGTAGCACATGAGGTCAAGAAAAAGCTAGTTATATACATTTCCAGTCTGTAAACAAGACATCAATCACTAAATCAATCAATTCAGCCCACATCCACTCACTATTGAGTAAAGGCCTCTTCATTTTCACGCCACTTTACCCCAGTTCTGTGCTAGACTTGTGCTTAACACGTAAAAAAATCCTGAAATAAGTTAAAGATTTTAAGACAAAAGTATTGTAAGGATAATCGAAAAGTGTGACCACTTGTTAATCAACGTCAAAATGTCCAGCGATAAGTTTTTAACGATGTTGAAATTAAGAAACTTTCAGATGGATACCGTTTCAAACACCAATACGAAGATAATTTTCAGAAGAAAAAGTTCCAAAACCTATAGCTGTAATAATGAAAGTAAAGAATACTTAAGAGCTAAACGGATAATACACGCGTTAACTTTTTTTTTTTCACTTTACTTAGTTGGAAAAAAGTAACAACCGTTCGAGCCACTATGGAATAAAACGGATAAGGCCTTTATAACGAGATTAGCTAGAATGTGTCGGGCCAAATCGGGCCAAGCCATCATCAGGAGCAACGCGCTACGGCAGCTGCGGTTAAACGCGCACTGCGCGCCACTGCTTGACGCAACTGACACTGGCTACATTTTCGCCGTCACGTCCACTATTATTGTCAAAAGTCGTGTAGCACACAACACTAACAACGTCTGTCTCTAAAGGTACAACGACGAAAGGCGTGAGTAGTATATCCGTTTTATTTCAGTATAATCGAGTCTCACGGTGATCTTATAAAATACGGATAACTCACGTTATAAATCGAGTTTAGCTCGACATGTTTGGGGCTAATTCGTAGCCCTTCATCTAGGAGCCGCGGCGGCTGCTGCTGTCAAACGCGCACGAGCACGAGCAGTCGCGCGAAGAGAGCGGTTGCGCGCAGAGAATTAGCCCGAAACATGCCGAGCTAAACTCGATTTGTAACGTGAGTTATCCGTATTTTATAAGACGAGTGAGTCTCACGGTAGTTTAATTTTAAATGAGTCTCACGGTGGTTTTATATCTAAAGGAACACTTCAACACCTTAATTTTGTGCAAAGTAGAATTGGTAATAAATAAGAATAATTTGAACCCAAACATTTGAGCGACTTAGCCGCAGTCCAAAGCCCGGATCGACAGACAACTTCGCCCGACCTGAGCATCAACTTACGGGCCCCGAATCTCCTACAACCACAAGTGCTAATACTGTTTAAGTATCGGCAATCGCGTTATATAACAGCTTCGGCTGTGGACCACTTCAAGCTTATAAAGAGCATTTATCTGCGCCATACAGCGACCATTCTCGGCGAAACGACAATCGACTAATCTCGCCCTATTCGGCCACTATTAATTAACCCTGAAGCAATTAAATTCTTCATCGTGCAATACAAACGAATATTTATTCCTCGTACATCCGAAACCAACGTATTTAATGGATATAACAACGGTTGGAAACTACAATTAAGGAACGACGGTATAAATTGGACCTCTATAGAAGTTAATGTTCATTTAGAACGAAAATCTGGTACACAGTAGGTAACTTCAGCAAGTCGACGATGGGCTGACACAAACATTTAAACAAACTTGAACAGTTTTAATTGAAGCGCCCCTCGTCAAGGCACGCGGAGACTGTTCTGTGTTGGCTGTGTATATACAGCACGAAATAATTTGGGAGGTGTTAATTATCAATGTTAGAACAATAGGTTACGAACGAATGATTTCGCTAAAACATTACTACAGACTACAGACGAATAATAAAATGAATTGCTTTATTTTTACTATTCAGTTTATATATTAGTTAGCAAAAAGGGCGGACGGTTGTTTTCACTAGTGAGTTTACCCATAAATAGAATCAATAATTTCTATTTTTTTTCCAAGGAAATAGGTTAAAGTGAGCTTTAGACGACAGTCTAGCAACCTGTCACTGTTATACTTCGTTCATCAACGTTTCAACCTAAAAAATCTAAAAGTGGCTACGCGACCGATGTGAAATACTCATGGTTTTGTAACATTTCTTGTGCTCTGCCTACCCCATTTGAGAATACAGACGTGATATATGTATGTATAAATAGAAATAACGAAATTTTGCTCTACATTTTGTGAGGTACATTGGAAATGGGTTCAGTTAATAAAATTACCGACATCGACAAGGCAAAGGCTTATGAGAGAGAATTGATCGGAACTAACTTAATACGTTCGCTGCCGTAGTTGCTGCCGTATTGCTTTTTCGGTCCCTCGTGATTTACTTTTACTCTCCGTTGACGAAGAACGTAAGTCCTTAATCAGATCTGATATTGCTGGGGTTCATTTTTAACGTTTTCTTTATATAATTTTATAACGAATGTCAGAGTCATAGGACTCTGAAGTACCGTCTTTATTTGTAATAAAATGAAGTGATTTTTTTGTATTTATAACTGATCTACGGCATTGAAGAGTACGGCAATTGTTTAAATTTAATAGGAAACAGGACGCGATTCATTAAAATTTAATATAGTGCTGGTCATTTCATTCGTGGTGTATTGCAACTGCAGTTTCGTGTAAAATGATACAGACAGAGTAATTGTAACATGCAGGGATTCCGTGACAGACCCGCAGAGGCGTGAACGCCGATTGAAACTTTCGGCATACATACAGCTAAAACGTTTAAAACGTAAGAAAACCCCGGGAAAGCGTCATTTGCTAAAAGTAGGCTAAAACTTGCCGAGTTGGTGCCGCTAATTAATGGAGACGCGTCAACGCACCGCCTGTAGCCGTGGACGCAGATTAATTATGTAAATTAAGTTTGGGTTGCGGCTGCCGATAGCCCACGGATCGCTGACAAAACGCCCGTGCGTCGCACCGACGCTTTCCTTCAGTCTTGTAACTCCACTGAAAATTCAATAGGCTGTTAATCAATCTGTCGGAGCGGTCGTACTCGACGCTCCAGCTTTTTAGCGCTAACAGGCTCTTTTAAATTCTCCGAAGAAAAATTACAAGTGAAGGCTGGACCGTTTTTTCTTCGGCAGTCTATTGTTTCAACCATCTAAATGGTGATCCGGGGTTCTTTACGAGATTCTATGTTTACCTAAAAAGCAGTAAGTTCATAATTTAGTAAATATGAAAAACAAATAAAAAACATATTTATGTTTATACGCGGGACTTAATCACGGTATTTTTTAATTACCTCTTGACGTTTCGGCCGCGTTACACCGACCGTTGTCACGAGTTGACATGTGTGTGAGAATCATTTTGACATTTTTAATATGATTGTGACATTTTTTAGTTAATTTTTACTATTTACTTATATGACGATCATTTTGTGAATTTATTATATTTTGACATTTCAAATGTAATATGATTTTCAAAACGAAATAAAGTACTATCTATCTATCTATCTATCACGAAAGTTTAAAACAGTAAATAAAACGAATCAAGCCTACGGCAGTACAGGTAAGACAGATTCAAATGAAATCTCGTAATAACGTCCTTCATACTTACCGAACCAAATTAACCGTTTCGATATTTGGTTAGCTGAATTATATACAACTGGTTATTAGATAATTAACTGCGTAATCCAGCTACAATATTACAGGAGATATACTACCGCGACAATTAAGTTGAATGGTGTCGATCGCACGCTACAATATGTATTTATAGCACTCATATTGATATTGACGGCTGTAACGTCGATACATAAACTGATCTAGATGTGGGCAGGGAATGAGAACCATCCCGACATTCCAGAGGTTGGCGACGGAATGCTGAGGCTTCTAAATTGAGGTGACCAATCAAGGACAATCTGCCATCGCAGCGGGGAATGGACAACGTGTAAAGACTATACAAATACTACCTGAATGAGTACGGAATAATGAAATTCCATGAATTACCCCCGAGTATCGCTACGGACGTGTCGTGATCCTACGTCTGCGTCGCATTAACTGTGTTTACAAGTACGTAACAGATACTTCTATGATTAAGTTGAGCGTGACTTAATCCGATATTGTATGTTTGATTGATTACAAACCGTAATATGATAACATTGATAGAAGCTAACAATAACCATTACAAAATTAATGCGGTATTAATGCCGATTATTAATTCAATCAAACAGATACTTAGTTGGAATCAGTTTGTGTTTCTCATAAAAACCAGTTCACCACACAATTAATGGAATCCTAAATATTGCTGACGCTGACGCGTTCAAAGTTGGTGTAGCGCTGAGTTAGGTCCCAACTATTTTCATAAAGGGTGAGTTTAATACAAAGCGTCGTTGAACGCTGCCTAGCGCACAGTGCTTCGGTATAAGTGGAAGGTGCCGGGGCGAACAACGCAGTAAGCGGTAATGGCGCATAGAATTGAAAAGTTGTAAGCTGTGGGTGGGTGTAAGCTAGTTGACGACGTAACCCGGTCCAAAAACTTTGATTATGGTAGAAAAAACGCTCTATTTCATATGAGCAACAGATCCATTGGGACCAATTCGAATACACTGCTAATGACTGCGTTTAACATGTCTTGCAGCCGCAGTTGTACCCGCTACCCGCTCCGCTCGTGGCAAGGCGCGTCGCGGGCGCGGGCGCGACTCTATCAATCATAAGCGCGCGCGAGGCGAGGCGAGTGCGCGGCGCACTGTTCCAAGCCGTTGCCACGACCCCCTCATTCATCACACTTCGAGCTCTCTTAAGTGCTTTATCGCACTGCGCTCTCTTGCGCCAGAAACAACTCTGATATCCAATTTTGTTGACAAGCACACAACTTCGCGCAATCGATTACACTCCCATTCTTAACGCATTTTCTCTGAGTAAATAAACAAACAATGCTTAATAATGATAATCTCGAATATGACATATTTATATGCAGCGAAGACTAGCATAAATTTAGTGCGGATAGCCTCGGGCAGCGTTTATAGTGCAGAGCTTAATATTATACATGGTGATATGACCCAGTATTATGATTCGATATGCCGCGTGTACATACCATTGTGTAGCTATAGAGCAGTTGTAAAGAATATAATGTTTTATTTGAAGACTAAAATTTCAAAGTACATTAAAAAGTTATTTAATTTTCGAATTGAACGAGTTTCCAAGCACGGTTTTAGGTAAATCTTTTCTTAGCTTTGGTCCGGTACCAACGACTTAGATGAATTGGATGTTATCGTAACTATTTGATTTGTTAGCAATATGCACTTGACATATTATGTTCGGTTTTCGAGTTTTAAGCGATAAAAGAAAAATAAAACCCTATGAAATGAACTAAAAATACATAGCTATTGATTAGATCCTTTTAACGTATTACGTAGTCATGTCGTAAGATGCATTACTCTTATCTTCATTGGACTTCTGAAAAGATCTAATATGGACATCATTCTCGTCGTAAAAGCCACACAATAGATTTTAAGGACCTTGTCGCTCTCCACAAAAATACCTTCTAAATATTTAGTAGTCTGGTTCAATCTGAAATGCTTAATATTTAATAGTTCAAGTGAATATAAGTCCCTCGTCTACTATATTTATTTTACTAAACAACTGTAGTAATATTAAAGCAACTATTTGTATATCTGTACAGTCAAGACTTTAATTCATGAGCCACCATGGAACCAATTCACAGTAAACGTCTGACATCTCATTAATTATCAAGGGAAATCGTTATGATTTTTTCTTTGAGAAGGTTCTATGGTGACTCATGAATTAAATAAAGTCCTCGACCGTACCAATATTTTAACCTCCTAAGCCCTAACTCTAAATACTTAATTTAGGGCCTCAGACCCAGACAAAAATTTCATGGCTTAAAATGTTGAATCTTACGTAACCTGATCTTTAAGTTAATTTTCCACTGAATAATTTGTACTTAATGAAGTACATTCGGCTGTTATGCTTACTAGTAATTTGTACTTTATAAAGTACGCGGGGCCTTACGAGGATAAAGATGAAGAGTTGATTTGTTAGTTTGTTGTAACATGTGTTATCCGTATTTTACAAGATAAGTGAGTCTCACGGTAGTTTAATATTCAAATTTGATTCCCATAATGTATAATACGTATATCCTTACAAATATTAATACAGAGGAAATTGCAAACTTATCACATGATAGCGTTAAGTAACTCATACCCTCATACATACATAATGTACAAGAAATCGCAGAAATGTGCTAATTGATAATAGGCAGCTATACGAATTTATGTAGTGCTAAAACTTGCGTTGGGAGTTGGAACGCCAGTCAGTCGCTCCCAAACCGGTGACACTGATATAAAAGTTCCAATAGGGGGAGGGGGAGCCGGTTGCTCGATACAAACTGTACCATCCAACGCTTCACACTTGGCTTGAGCACGCGAACAACAGTCACTACATAAGTAGGTGTACTCGCACAAGTAGGCAATTGGAATTGATCGCGACGTTTTGTTCACTACATTACTTGGAGTATTATTAACATAATCGTACATCTCGTTACATCAACCAGTAACAGGATACAGACTATTATTAAAAAAAACTGGATTAATGTACTATACTAAAGGCAAATATCGATATATAAGACTCGAATATTTTATTTCCAATGTCCCGAATTCCTAACTCAGACGGACAAATACAACCTGAGTTTAAATAATGCTTTTGATATGAATAGCCATGTTCCCGATCGTTTCAAGATATACTCAATATTACGGTATCTAAACTTATACTGTTCTCGAAATAAAATCAGTCGATCATTTAAGCTCTGAAATCCACCACGTCGTGCATTGATATAAAGCTAAAACGAGCACGAACTCCATTGTAACGTTCTGTTTACTCCGCCCCGGTCTCCATCACAAACGGCATTGTCGTGAGCCTTCCTGCCGGCGCGCCGCGCTTTCAAACCGTAGTTTGAATAACAAATTAACGTCTCCACGAATATTGGTTGATATGTTACGCGCGCGTAGTCTCCGTTTGTCTAGAATAAACACAGCCCGGACAAAGTCGAGTCGTTGATATCGAAGTTTGTCCATTTTACCTCCGCAACGGTCAGCGGCAGAGAACGGCGTACTTAATTACATTGGTCCGGAGTCCGACCGCCCGATACCGAGGTTATAGCAGTTTCAAACGAACCCGGTTGACTGACGTCGTGTTTGCAGCGGGGCGGGAGCCGTCTCCGGTAGCCCTGTCAGTCTCAATCGAGCCCGGAGGCTGCTAGGCCAGTTTAATGACAATATGGCGGTCGTATTTGTCTCTGAAGGATCCATTCAACTGACGGGCGCGACGTTAGCACTAATTCAACTTACTCGTACTTTAGCAAGGATAGTGGATCTAACAATGAATATGAGATTTGTTTGATAAGAGTTAATGTTGTCTTTTAACTGTTTACACGTTGCGTTTCGCCAATAATTCCCATCACCAAAGAAAAACGCCGATCATACAAAAAAACATAATTAACGGTGGGGTAATTAATTACCTGGCCCGCTTGTTTGACTTTGCGGCATAAAACTATTCCCCGAACACGAGATCTAAGCGAGCGCGTGCGGGATTATTAAAATTAATGGCTTTATTAAAGCGGCGGCGCATCAAAATATGTAAACTACGCCGCGCTATCCATATGAATGGGTGAGCTGCGGTAGGATATATGACGGGAACCCTTATTCGTAGCCGACAGCGGCCGACGGCGGCGCGACGAGGGCGCGGCATATTAGGACCTCACATTCACTCAACCCGACCCGGATACACGTCTTTATCAAATCTGTTATTAAACTTGGCAGCTGTAGAATACGTAAGGCGACAGATAAATCGGATCGACTTCATCGTAAACGATTCGCCACGAAGCATTGCTTCCGCAAACGTCACTCAGAGGTAATAGCTGATCATATTACCTAAGCACAAAAGCTACGTCATCGAATAGTATTTGATCTCCTCGTAAAGCTCGAGCACCTCCTATCAGAAGCAGCCGCTTATTAGATATGAAACCTCTTCTGTGTACCTATATAACTAGTACAACCCTCGCTGATTCAGTGAAATTTTAGTTTAAACAAATGCTCGATGCTGAAATATCATTTACCTTCCAAGCGTGTCTGAGTAAGGAATTACAGCACTCGCTCAGACGTAGTGTCTTAGTTAAAGGTCGCGACTTCAAATAGAATTCTCAGAACGAGCCCCACGGCAGCGCAAGTTCATTTAATTGCAATTTAGACTAAGCCCAGTGATCGGCGCATAAGCCGGCAAACAGTGAGTTCGAGGGTCGGTGGGCGTGCCCCGACACCGGTCCGCCGTCCGCGCGACCGCTCGCATTCATCGTGAACCACATTCAATGAACTCAACAACAGTCTAAACTAAAGACCAAACTTCAAATGTACGTTGTATGAACTTGTTTAGCCATGTTATAAAGATAAGAATCGTAAATGATTGCCCGTAGAATTTAGGTAGGTAATAAAGTAATAATACAAGCACGTACCTACAGCGCAGAAAACCGGCGAATAAAAACAACATGAACTTGAATTTTGAGGCTGATCACATTCATTACGCACAACACGCTGCTACAGTCAATGAACGCACAAAGGCTCGACTAAACTCTCATCTTAAATGCACATTCAACCTTCTCGTTTAAACATGCTTAGTCTATAAGAATAACAAATTAATCGTAGCTGCGAATTTAGTAAAACATATTTTGAAATACGAGCCTTATTCATAAAGTGCAGAGAAATAGCCAATGATAGCAAGAACTTGAATATCGATGCCGTCAAATGTATCGCGTAGCTAGGACGAGAGTGACCACAGCACCGGAGTGAAAGACCGCAATTACCGCGGTCACGCGCACCACAGAATTGATAGCACTTGTCCTAGAATCTCTGCTAAAAGGCAACTATGTCGATACTCTAACCACGCCGCGAAGCAGCCAACTTTAACTTTTTTAATTTAAATAAAGCTTGTAAACTTTATCGAATAAAAGCTAGTGGTTTTGCAACATAGTTGAAGAGATATCAAAGAAAAGGCAGCGGTAACCCATTAAATAGTTCTAAAATAATTTGTAGCACTTTTTCCTACTATTTTTAGACACACAATGATAAAACTCCTCGTGATTTCGCAGCAATACGCCGTCAAACGATAATAATTTCGAAAACATTGAGAAAAATTGCGGATAAGATTGATCTAGGCGACATTCAGCAAAGCAATATCGTCTGTTGAAAGAACAGTAGATCGTAGAGGTGTCACGTAATGGGGAAACGCATTAGGCTATCCATGAGCTTCGCCGCAACACGGCTCGGTATAAAATGCACTAATGATTGTCGGGCGCGGTAACGATCCCCTGCGATTAATGCTACTTTACGCCCCACTACGCTTAACACACTATGCTTTTACGATATCATATTTGCTAGGAATGAGATAATGGGGGCTGTTTCATTTGATGTCAGTTAATGGTGAAAATCAAAAACTAGCAAGAGACTAGCAAGCATAGACATGCCACTTAACACCTGTTGTATTTCCTAACAATAAATATTTTAAAAGTAAATGTCACCCCTTCAACATCTCAGAATAATATAGATTTTAAGGATAATAACTAAATTCACGACCTTATTTTGTTCTTATGTTTCAAAATATTTTCAATGCCATTGAACATTATATAGAGCGCACTTGAAATTTAATGGAGATTAGAGTGATTGCACGATTAGACCCACTTAGTGAATATTAAAGTGGCATACATATTTAAAATAGATTACACCGGAAATTAGATTTCTTGAATTGTGAATGATAAAATCATAATAAAGGCCGCACTGAACGCGCGTTGTTTGACTGTCACAGCGCGCGCTGCATTCAGTGCGTGCCGACGCCACGGGACAACGTCAACAGCGGAGTGCAAACTGCATCAGATATGTGGCCGCTGCTCGTTACCATAATAGCACTGTGCCTAGTTGGTTTCAATCAAACAGATAACAACAATTTCGTGAGTAAAAGTTTAATGTTTAATTTCATTACGCTAATTAACCAAATGTTATCTCTTTGAGTGGGTCATTTACAGCTGGAGTTAGGTAATTGTGTTAGTTAGTTAGTTATCATTACCATCCTAACATGGAAATGTAAATGAACGATAAAACAAACTTCCCCGGCAAAGTTTGTACTAAGTTACCCGAAAAGCCATGAGCCACAAAAGTGGTTCCGAAGAATTATTCAACTTACAAGGAGTGCTCGGGGCGTAGCTTGTGTATAATTACTTGAAACATCAGCTCCGAGCAGATGATGAAACGCGTGTTAATATGAATTATAATCAAGTTCTAATATTAAAGTAATCTCATTACCGAAGGCTGCATGGATAAACGACGTCTATCCTCTTCAAATTATCCACTGATTAAGTTAACCGAAAGTTGTCAGGAAGTTAAGATGGCGACCTTTACCAGAACTATTCTGACACTCAGGGCCCATACCGGACTCGATGGCGGAAATTTGAAACGTGCAAAGGCCCGAAACAAGGTGACTGCGGCAGCTTCGAAATTCAAAATATACAAAATATGTCCGACGTCATTTTTAATATAAACATGCCAAAGGATTGTCTGATTACAAAGGTGCGTTATGATTTATTTAATAAGCTTTATAGACAATTCAACCAATTTTCGTAAGACGAAAGTGAAGTTGACTAAAACAATTTTGTCACGACAAACTAAGTATCTTCTAATATAATAAGAAAATGTCGTATTTATTAGTCTGAAAGCAGAATGAGTAAGGACCGTATCGTTAATTATGGAAACAGGTTTGTAGTACTCAAAAAAAGTTATATAATAATATAAATGTAATATATAAATGTCAATCTGTCAATTATTGAGTCTAATATTGGATTCAGTACAAAAATATTGAGAACTGTTGAAAATTTCCAAGATGAAGGGTCTATCCGCGAAACAACGATTTTCTATTGTGACCAAATATAGCGAAGGATCGGGTATGACGATGAGAAAAATTGCAGAAATGGAAGGTGTTAGTCTGAAAACAGTTTATAGCACTATCAAACGGTTAAGCATGAACCATACTTTCAAAGATTTACCTGGTCGAGGTAGAAAACGTGGTCCTTTGCATCATAATTTGGACAAGAAGACATGCGGGCAGTTTGCGAGAAATTAAGGTATTTCCACTCGGGATTGTGCGAAAAAATGCCAAACTTCTTTAGCAATGGTTCAACGTGCCAATAAAAGCAACCTATAAGAAACAAAAACAGCCAAAACGCACTAAAACCTAGGAATCCACCGCTAAAACTCGGGCTAGAAAACTGAACGATAAAATTTTAACTAAAAACAAACAATGTATTATTATGGGCGACGAAACTTATGTCAAACTTGACTATAAACCCTGCCTGGGCCGCAATTTTATACCGAAACGAAAGATGCAAAGGTCTCTAAAGAGGAAAAATCAATTTTTTGCAAAAAATTTGGCCAAAAGGTAATGGTTTGGCAAGCTGTTTGTCAATGTGGGATGAAAACGACTCCGTTCTTCGTTAAGGGTAACTTGAATGCTGATATTTACAGGAAATAATATCTTCAGAAGCGGATATTGCCACTTATTCGCAAGCACAGAGGTCGCACATTATTTTACACCGATTTAGCACTATGCTCGCCATGTGTGCTAGACTGACATAGAGGGAATAACGTCGACTTTGAACCAAAAACGTTCCATACACCTAATTGTCCTCAGATAAGTCCCATTGAGAGATTTTGACCTCTGATGAAGGCAAGATTAAGAAAACATACTAAGCCAACAGATAAAGTCGAGGAATTAAAAAAAGACAGGATTCGTACTTATAAAACCTTCAACACTTTAGCTGTCCAACGGTTAATGAAAAACATTAAAAGCAAGATCGGGAAAATGGCCAAGGGGACCAGTAAATAAAAATAAGTTACTCTAATTATTGTGTTTGCACACTCATATGTATATGAGTTTAGTTGTTTTCCTATAATATAAAATGTTCCCACAAATTACGAGTATTTTACTTGTTTCCATAATTAACGATACGGTCCTTACCTAAACAGTATGCATTTACTCTATCTGCGTCTTCATTGCTGTAATAATATATGCATCAGAATGTGAACAATCATAAATGTTCATCAACACGTCTCTCGTAGGAGTAACAACGTACACGTAAGTAGCATATGAAACTCTAAAAAGCTTTCTATTTTGTAAACCATTTGCTTGCAGGCGAGAGTTACTGCAGGCACGTTACAAAGCAACAATCACACAAAAAAACTGTGGAACTACGCTTTGGATTCACCGTGCCAGCATTTTGTTTTGGGCCCTATACTAGTCGAATCGTTTAACCTAACCAGAAATTCCTGCAAAATTAAAAAGGTAAGCAGAGCGTTCAAGGAAAAAATCGGAAACGACCGTCACTGAATTAATTAAGTAGGTACTTTAATGTATGGGGGAAGATAAAAAGAGTAATGGTTGCGTGTGGCTAAAAAAACGTTCATTTTTTCGATGGTTCCCAAAAAAATATTTAGAAGTCTGTTATTGTCTTATTTTTTTGGAAAATTATGGTGAAATTTGCTGGGAACCATAGCAATGTGGACAAAATTAGTTGTTAAATATCAATTGTGTTAAAGTTTCGGCAACTTTTAAAGTTAGTGAGATTACTTAAATGCTTAAATTTGCAGGGTCAATATGCTATTCATCTCAATATGGAAGAAAAAACAAAAATATTCCTGGGCACGAACTTCTTCTACGGCACCTACGGGTTCAAAACGCTGGCATTCAACAGCGTCAATAACTTCTTCTGCGTCTACGCATTAATCGAAGCTGAAAAGCTATAAAGTGAAAATTGAGACACTCCGAAGAATGAAATATTGTCTTATAGAATTTTATTGTCATTGCCTTTTCCCGAAAAATGTGGGGTCGCATTTTTTATGATATCATAGTTCGTTTAATGGAGGTAGAAGGTGGGGGGCACCGCGGGCCGCTGGAGGGAATACGGTGGGAGGGAACTGGCAAATTTGATAGAAGCAACGCGATTGAAAATCGAACAGTAATTTGTTCGCAGCGCTGCTCCCCGACGGAAATACTGTTGGTGCATCTCGGTGCAGCCTCCAAACCCGAGTCGACTTTAATCACAGACTTGTATTCGTATTACGACCAAAATTGAATCTGATAATGCGTCAGATCTGCTATGAAGGTTGGACCAATACGATACGAGCCGTTCTAAGCTTGGTTTTGTACCCCGCAAAACATCCAAGTGATGTGAGTTTACAAGTACGTGCGTACCTACAACTATGTATACTGCACATAGAAATAAGAAAGGAAGACATTGCCTACAACTAATTCGACAGAAAAACATACGGCTAAAATGGAAAACTTTATAACGTTCCAAATGGATCATATAATAAGAAACTAAAACTAACGTAACAGAATGGAATATACTATACAGCGTGGAGAGAAATCTAGATCAATATTTAACGTAACCGAATCTCTGTTAGCAACGGTAAAATAACATCGGCATTTCGTATAAAATTGGAAGGTGATAATCAGGAAGGTAGATTACAACCGTCATACAACTAATTTCCGTGTCGCGATTAAAACTCGTTATAAACGGTCCGCGCGGCGAGCTCGGGGCCTGTCACCATTACCGCAAAAAGAGGAAAACTGGATCCGCATTAAAACGTGCTGGAAACTCGTGAAACGGGAATGTATCTTACACTCCTACATCTATACATAAAGTAATATAAACAGAGCATTTAGATGAAGGTTTATTAGAAGTTACCGACCCTGCGGACCGCTGTAACAGCTGTTAATTTAATATTAATTACTTCTGTGATGTTACATTAACTGCGACAATGGGTGCCTGGGAAATTCAGTTCATTTAAAACAACATTTCAATAAGAAAATAGCCTTTTTTACGCTGGCCGTGTCCGTTTACACTAATCGGAGTTAAATAGCACATTTACGCTTACTATGCGTTAAAAACCGTCATAATTTTACTCCATTAGTTTATTATATCTACTTACGAGTAACAGTCTTGATTAAAGTTCATCGACGAGTTTATCCTATTCCGCATCGGCTTCTACGTGGAATTAAATCAAGGTAATACTTAATACATTTTAATGGTCGGTAATAACTAAGCAGCAGATTACTCGTCTTAGTGTAAGGCCGAGTAAATCCGCCGGTAATGGGTCGGCGCGCCACCTGGCCGGCCGCGGCGCCGCGCGCTCTGCGGCCGCGCTAATTTCACTAAACACGATATAAATTACGGCCACAAACAATGACGCGAATGGCCGCCCCACTCGGACCTGCTATTATTATGGCTTATTAAATTTCGCATCGCCTTTTACGGGATACCATCAAATAAATAGACGGGCCGCAACGTTGCGCTCAGTCTATTAACGACACATCAGCCGAGTCGTCCTGCTGGTGTAATTCAGGAGGTTAATTCGGATGATAATACCAATAAGCCTGACCATGTTTATTTGAGTAACATTGCTTGTGTTGAACAATGCATGTTATGCGGACTAGGTATATCTAATAATAAACGTTGCTGTGTCTAACTACACATGATTAGACAGAGTTAACTTCAGTAAGATAGTTGTACCTATGTCGTAAAACGCGTTGCATTAATCTTTCCAAATACGCTCAGTAAGCTATTGATTGTTAGTTCCAAGGAATTTTTTGCCTGCCTGCAGCAACGTGAAATAAAAACATTGCTTTGAAACATTGTCGGCAGGTATTCGCTAATAAAGCGAGCAAAAGAAATAAGATCACAAGAATAATTACAAAGAAACATTGTACCGCTAAAGGCTACTGAACTTAAAAGAAAAGAACTGAAGTATTCCTCATTATACCAGAAGAGCCGCAACAATTTAATAATCGACGCCTTAATATAATTATAGATGATCTAAACACGGAAGGCAGCGAAACTACAAAATGACATATTATTAATGTGCACGGTCAAAGGATTGACGGCGTCATATAAATTATTCTGGTAGATAGTTTGGTACGTGTACATCAGGCAACATCCACGACCCGTTTTACAACTTTTGACACAATCTCAACTACTCGCTCGATTAATACTCTCGTACAGTCCTCGGCATTTGACTTGGCAAAATTTTGGAGTAGTGGGAGTTAGTTTTAAGTTCACGCTTTACTTTTTTCAAGGAAGATGGAATGTTAATGTAAAAGAAAAGCTTAAAATTTTGCCAAGTTATATTTCGAGGACTGTAGCTACAAACACATAATATTTATAAGCTTGATCACTTGGTGAAATATCTCACGAGCAACTACGAAACACCGAGAATCTTGAACTGAAACTTCGAGTACTTCCATTTTTGTCGAGTCAGACGGTTAATTATTTTCAACGGACAATGAGTTGCCAAAGTCGCCTCATTATCTTACAATGAATGTTCATTTTTCAAGTAGACTTTAAAGAACCCGGTAGGAGCCTATCGATGTTTTTATTATGTTGAAAACTCTTTTTATGCAGTGGACAACGGCTGTGTATTATCTTTTTAATCAAAGAAACAACAAGATTATAACAAGGTTCCGAGAAACACGAAAATTCATTCAATTTTCGCTGTTAGGATATCCTAATATAATTCCGTTGAACTGTTTGGCAAAACGCCTAGACTGACTCCACTCGACATTAATAAACGGTTTCTTAGGTAATACTGTTAAATTTCTTCCGTGTTACTTAATCTATCAAAAGAATTAATAATAAAATGTGTACGGTAATTTAAACGAATAAGTAAAAAATGTCCCATAATTCACGCACGTAACCTTTTTTTCTAATATCTTCACGGGAGAGGTAAAATTAAAATTGAGATTCGTGGATTTTAAATTCTCTTAATAACTGGCAGCTAATTCAATTAAAAATGCACACAGAATTATGGTAGTGCGACTATACTCAAGCACAATATCATATCAGAATTTTATATTAGAAAGAAAGAAGAAAGAAAGAAAGAAAAAACGTTTATTGACACAAGGACAGATCAAGTTGACATAATACTTAAATAAAGAGTACAATACGCTTGTGCCAAAAGGTCCCCACTCAGCATGATGTCCCGAAGTGAGTCTTCAAGACACACTACGGGACGCTGATTTTCGGTGAGGCCACATTAAAACTTAAAACTAGAAACTTAAACTAGATGCTTAAAACTAGATGGCACCACTATCCATGAAAATTAACTCCTCGTACAAACAATAAGCAACAGAATATTATTATTTCCAATTTTTAAAACAAACATAACCAACATTAACATAAATTAAATACCTAACTCCGTATTTTTCCAATAATAGCGACTATAATAAAAACCGTACACAATTACACAAGCGTACATCATCTAGTAATGGTGTTATGCATGTTCGGAATAAATCAGCCCTGACTACACGTTGCGAATAAAATGGAGGGAACGCTCATGCAAAGGCACACGACAGCGATAGTGGTTTCCGAAAACATAATTTGAACACAACCCGATTCGGTTTCTGAATATATTTTATGTGGCAAAATTTACGAGTGAAGTTGCCATTGGATATACCGGAGCGGACATGGTACTAAAAAAACATACCAACACGTTGAATAGCTCTCTAGTCGACAGCGTTAAATTCGGATGTATCGTACCCTGCTGCAAGATACTTCTTGTTAACAATGTTAATGTATTGGATGGCGATAACGCCACGTTGTAATATCAATATCAATATCACTAATGAGAATCCTTCAATATGTTGTGGTTGCATAGCTACATTATATACCATTTTCACCTATTGTAATACGACGATTGCTTCGATCATTTTCATTCATTGTAACATTATCTACCAGCTATCCGTATACGATCATCGAGAAACCAGCGTTGTCACATAATGTATGCCCCTGGTATAAAAATTAACCACTTTTAGCGATCAAGTAATCTGCCCTGTTTAGGGCAACTGATAAAACAGAAATGAAACAAATTTAAAATATGTGGTTCCCTCACATATCTTGACGAATGCAGAACGGGTGAGAGAGACAGAAGAGAAAGTAATAAATTTTTTGCCTTTACAATATTGAAAAGAAGAGTTCAAACAAGCATTCCTGGTTGATAAAGAGAAACTTGCAAACATGGTGAGATTAGTGCTAGCGTAGTCCAAAGGCTAGATCGGAATAGATACGAGCATTAAAATTATCTCCATTAGGCTTATCTTAAGACATAAAGCGGAATCACAGCTCACAGAGGTGGAAATGTAAATGACCTCACTTATCTTATGGCTCCCAAAGTTTGCTGCTAGTAACGAGGGAGCATGCTGATAAATAGGGAACCGTCGATTCGAATTGTAGGTGAAATGAAGGATATGAATTTCATGTGAATATGTGCGCCGTTTTGATCGGAAGCAGGCTATTTAAATGCGTGACCCGTCATTAGGCGCACAGGCGGGCCCGGGCCGCTCGAGTACGCACTCGATGGGCTCGCATAATCGACCCGTTAACGTTTCATCGTGCACTACCTACTGCTGCCGTCTACCCTATTACCACCGCTTATCTTCACCCAGCTAAGCCAAGAGCAGTACCCACCTACTGTTAAATTGAGTGATTAATCGCGTCTGACAGCTCGCGTTACGGCGATCGAATTGCGAATGAATAGCCATACAAACGCAGTGATTGATGAATCGAAAACTACTGGAAACTTACCTGCTGTTTGCAACACGTGGAAACAGCTGTGTCGACTGAAGACTTACCTGTAAATAGATTAATTGGATTATGAACAACTCATTACTGGATAAATTTAAATTAAAAAAAAACAAGTAATGTTCCGTAACTAAGCAACAAATCCAAATAATTCAGAAAACATTATTACATTTCCTTTGAATTGAGGATTTCCTGAACTTAATAATTAAATAACAAAATAAATTTTGTTTACGACTGTGAAGCAGATACCAGAAACAGTTTAACTATTAAAAAATGTTTAGCAGATTCATGTTCTTCAGCATCTCAAGTCTGGTAAACGTTCCGCAATCAAAATCGTAAATTTGCTCCCACTTTTACCGAGACTTCATTAATTAGTGCCCCGTTGGAGTTCTTTTCAGATTTAAAGCATTCGCAAAATGTTTAAAAAATAATCGAGAACAACTTGCTCCTTCGTTCCGCACTCAATGTCACTGATAAATAGCTGGCAGATGAAAACCCTTTTTAAATGAGTAGGTAGGTAGGCACGGCTACCTGTGCACTCCCGCCCGAGGGTCTCCTTGTGGTTTCTTTTCAACAAGTTCCATGTTTATTCATGGACGGACAGCTCCACGCAGCTATGTACTAACCTGCTCCTCGTTAATATTAAATGAACGAAAAAAGTATAGTGAGCCCAGGCAGAATATCTAAGTAAATTACACCAATGAAAGCAACTTCGATATTCAAAATCGAAAAGACTAAAATTAATGTTTGTGCGCATCTGTTTCGCTGTATAAAAATACCGTGTGATCTCGAAACATCTTAGAAAGGTACATTTTGTGTTGACTTGCTAGCATCCAATATTAGGTGAAAGCTGTCAATGACAAGAGTTTTATTAAATCTGTCGTAAACGTGCCCTCAGCCGACAGCGGTAAAAACTGAGTAAAACTACGACGAAATAAGTTAAAGCCCCATCCTCAATCTCATTGAGTTGTTGTCAGAGGTGGAGTGGATGGAATTGGATCCATTTTAATTTATTTCTTCAATAATAACGATTTACAAAGGATAATCTTATTTAGATCAATAAACAGTTTCCTTTCATTTGAACACGCAAATTCCACGAAACCTGTACTCGTTATGTCTAATTATTAATGTAGAGGTAAATTATAAGCTATACTATCTAGTTTATTCATTACTAAATACCTTGCTTATGTACCTTTAATAGTTCTAATTTAGAGTATATGTATTCCTGAATATGTGGCTTCATAGCAGAGGAAGCGGCTTAACGATAACAATCGCTTCATAATGAGTTTATGGACATACTTCTATAATACCTACTAAACAAATTAACTAGAGTTGGTGCTACTTCAATGTGTTCATATTTTGTTCGAATGGTATTTTGAATAGAATCGTCGAGATAAGAAAATGGACCAATAATTTAATAAAAAAGGAGAATAACGTTTAACCATTAAATAGTCAATAATATTACTTTTATCTACGTACGTAGTTTTATTATTGAACAAATAAGCAATTAGAACTTCCTTTTTACTTAATCCATTTTTTTTGTTTCTGCTTTTTTTGTTTTTGTTAAGACTTCTCGCACGTTTTAGGACTAAACAATCTCAACTGGTTTTCCACCTTCTCGAGATTCCGCCATTTAATCTCACCCTGAAGCCTAAATCAACTTGGATCGATCCCAATCTTAATCGAATACCTCGGTCAGTACACAAATTATATCATTGTTTAGTTAAGAAAAACTTTGCGTTTCGCCTAAAGCGTGAGTATATACCGGAAAGCGCCAAGTCGACTTGTTAATATTCTTCTCATTTAAAATTAATCAAGCCCTTTACTTAGCTTTTAAGTTGCCCGCGTATATAGCTGTGTATAAAGGGCTGGGTAAGCATGGGGTAGATATTATAAACGTTGAAGTTGAAGCCAATTAACTATTCAGGTGTATAACAGGTCTCGCCGGTTGTGATAAGGCCTTCGAGATAAACACGGGACAGGCACATCGGCTTACATCTACTCAATCAAATACACGGGATAATCGCTGGCTTCCCAAACTTTTAAGATACATAAACAGAATCTCTTTGCTAAAAACGTTTTGAATTCGTTTAGACCGGGAAATCAATTTCGACTATACGATCACGACATTACCGGTGAGCCTTTTTGTATCCTCAAACCCTCATTCATAAATATGTAAAACAACAAAGTATGGCAGCAACTGGCCAGTCTACCCTATTCTTGTCCCGTTATACCAATTCACAAAAGCGTATGACGCGCAACATGTTAACAAATATGCTTGAACAAAGTTCAAAGAAAAAGAAGGCAATGTTTATTAAACCGTGCCTAACGTCAGGTAATTCCGCCCCGAGTCTCAGAATCAAAGTCCCACAGTACGGCGCCGGCGGCGGGGCCTCGCTCATACAAGGTACAGATAGGATCGGTAATACACACTTGATTAGGTGAACACGTATATAATAGGACACATAGAACATGCGGAACTTGGAGTAGCGTTTGACCGCGCGCTATTATACGTACACACTGCGTAGAGCAGACATTGTTCTAGCCGACCTGAAGCACAAATTAAATTCGCCCATCACGCTGTAGCCGTATTCCATTTCAGTGAAGCCATTTTTGGCTTAGCCTAGGAACGGAACTAGCAACCAGGCAGTATTGGACACACCGTAATCAACATCGCCGAATCTCGTAAATTTCAAATGAAGTTCGGTAACAAACGAACTCAAAATTGTCGTTCTAACTACCACCTGTTACCACCTGTGTGTAACATCACTTTGATAAAAAGGAAAAACGTAGAATAAACTGTCTCATGTGAATTGCTACTTTTCCGCACAAGGCTAATATTTACCAAACAACGTAACGGGAAATGTCTTTGACTGTTTATTTGTTTAACTAACCCACAATTGCTAAACAACATTTGCTTGATAAAGTCATAATACACTCGTACTGAAGAATAATTTTCTAAGACCGACGAACATTTCGCCGCACATATTTTCGGGCGTCAGATAAAGTCTGTGACTAAATAAAGTAATTCCTCACGGCCAGAAATATTACTAGTGAAGGATGTTTACGAATAGCGTGCAATGAAGATCAAATCACAATGGCGGACCGACCTGGCAGACATAATGTAATCTACGGTATCGCCGCAGACGGTGCCTAATGATTCGCTGCAAAAAGATAATGCGGTAACATTATAGTGCCGAGCTAAGGCGACGGCGGAATGCAATCGAGAGCGCTTCAATTACGCAAGCCCCTAGAGGCAACAATTATTGAGAATTTAAGCTTTCGCTTTAATGGCAACTCGTATTTTCTATTCCATAATGAGATCTAGTACTTTACTTTTAATTTTGAAATAGAAGATACTTTTAGATTAAGACGCTTTGACGTTTGACTAATTGTGTTTTTTCTAGCTCACAAAAAAGGCAATTCGCTATAGTAACTTTACTTATACATTAGACAGGGTTGACATCACAAAACTGTATCCAGGTCATATCTTTATTTCACCTACACAACCAACGCCGAAGTTAATAGAGCGTTTGACCTAAAATACCGACATCAAAGTAAATATCAAAACAATAAGTGATTATTAGGAGCAGGCATCATTTCTATCCACTAGTCCTATTAGTATCATGTTTCCTGCTAAGGAAAACCTCACTGAGATCTAGAGCTCAGTAATGTTTTCGTTTGTACCGCTACGGAACTACGACCACATCGCTACGTGCTACGAGCAAATAGCTACGACCTACGGTGTTCGGAATGCTACGCGCCTACGCCGTGTCGGAGATGCCAAACTATAATCTTATTTTAAAGGATTAGTTTGAAGGCATAAAAACAATTATCTAATCAATATTATCGGGAAAATAATATAAAAAGTTGTCTATAACAAGAGGGTTAAATCAATCATAACTAACATGACATTACTGTAAAAATACTTGAAAAGTGCCCGTTTCGCTAATGAAATAACTTGATTTTTTTTTTAATCACACGTGGCCTGATAAAATAACTGAAATGAAAACTCACAAAGTATGCGTGGCAGTTCGTAGTATGAGCAGATACGCAGTAAGGTTTAAATAAAGTAAACGCGTTTAAACTCTCCATTTGGACAACAATAAGAGCACATTCCAGCAACAGTCTATTTAAACGCTTAAAGCCGCCATGGTTCCGTGAAGCGATACTAAAATACGTGGGAACTTTAATCACTCTAGCTTATTTGGTCGGACCGTATATTTCGCTATCTAGTAATTTCTATAACTGTACACTCTGTGGACACGTGTGTGCAACGGCAGCAAAACCAGTGTGAAATACGACAGCCTAAACAATAACGCGATTTTGAGCTGAAAACCAGCAAGCACCCGACGCAAGCGAGCGAGAGACAAAGAAACCCTCGCGTCTGTGCAGCTGCGAGAGATAATAGTAATACTTAGAGCGCATGCTCAAAAAAATAGTGAACGTATTTTTGAATCGCGAAAGCACAAAGCCTAATTGGAGTTACATCCTGCAGGAACATAAAGTCGTTACACGTAATGCGTCTTAATGCACCGGACGCGAAAATAATATCGCATCTGGAAGAAGAAAATAAAAGATAATTTCAGCCAGTGAAGCATATACATTACGCCGTAGTCACGAGGGCTTAGCCTGCGTCTGGCTCGGGAACACCCCTACTCAGTCTAAGCTTGTGGTTATCGCCACAACGTTTAGCTTTCAACGCCTTCTAAATAATTAGCCCGAACAACCGCATATCGCTTTTTGTATGTTCCATTAATTAACTACCAAAAGGAGATTTCGACATCTGCAAGTACTTCATACATAAATATCACGCATGTATTTAAAAATGGGGAAGACAGAGCACATGAAATGTTGCATTGGCAAACTCATGATCATTTCAAGATTCACAGACACTTTTAGCTGTTTTAGGTTCTGAATCAGATTTAGGATCGATTTAACCAAACGAGAATAAAATGATGCTTAGAATACTTAAGTCGATCGACTCTACTACTAACTAAACCAATTTACTCGCAAGGAAAGAGTGACTTATTCCAAGACTAACTCATAATGACAGTTTTCTATCTTGTCGCCTAAAACATATCTTAAAACGTATTGGTACGTACATTTTGAACGTCAAGAAAGACAAAAAAAAATCCCCACACACCGCCGATAGTAGAGAGAACTGACTTAACGCGCGTGTGTACACATAGCAACACAGTCTCGCGTTCTCTGTTTCAATGGGATGCCTAGCAAAACCATAGTTATATTATTTTCGGCGAGTCATTGTTGGGCAGTCACGCGTATCGGCGAGCGCACCGCTCTCCGCACCTGCTCGTTTTTGCCGCTATCCTCGCGGTGCAAGGAACAAGTGCCTGGCGGCGGCAGCGACTGAATTATTTAACCGGCTTAAAAATGCACAATGAACGGAGATAAATCAAAATGATTCATACTTTTCACAAGCATACTTTATTTACTGAGCAGGCAGCCGGAGGCGGAAAAGACGCTGCACAAACACGTCTGTTAGCTTCTCTATTGTGATGGTACATATTTGCACAGCTTAAATACACAATAAACGTTACAAACTAGTGAAATTCTCATATTAGCGGTACATTTAACGACGCGCATTTCCCTAAGCGCTGAAATGATAATAATAAAGGCCGGTACGAAGGTACTGCTCACGCGACAGTTTCCAAACAAACTTAACTTTCGTGGCTGTTCTAATTTGAATTAAAACTTACGTCTACTTTCGGTTGCATTATCGCGGTCGCTCGCTGCTCTGCACTCGCGCTTGCCGCGAGGGACCCTGTTCCAAACTATTCGTTTGTATTTCCACCACGCAATACAACTTTATTTCATTTTTCCTCTCATCCGTCGATGGAGGAAAATGAATCGCCGGTTGTCAGCTGGCAACTAAGGATATGTGAATGGAATGAAACGCTACAACAGTGAGATCAACAAATGTGTAGTGATCTTAAAATAAAATGGAAGATGTACTTCTTTCGTACGTCAAGTACAAGAATAAATTGTATAAGATAAGAAGCATAAGTTTTTGCAAATTATACAAAAGATCGCGGGCTTTCCAAGGGATAAAAAAATTTAGAGTTTAATTAAATAGTTCTGACACAGAAATCTAACAATTACAGGCTGAAATAATGTTGATTAAAAAAACAATCACGAAACACTTATCTAGAAATATTACTACCTGTGTGGTTCGGCTTATGCCTGCTTAGGTCTCTAGGAATCAGTCAGTCGACATACATCGCCCCTTTGGCTTAGGTATGCGAAATCCGACTTAATTGTGTTCTACTTAAAATATTGCATGTAACAAAACAAACACATTTTGCAATTCACGTATTTGAAAAGAAACATGAAGTAAAGTAATAAATTAGATGCTGTGATCTTTTCGGGTTTTAAGATGTATATTTAAAAAGTGCAAGCCGACGCTAAACTAAAATCTATAGACGGCGTGACGCTGCGACACTATACCAGTACCTATATTAAATAACATCCGTAGTTAGCGATACGAAAGTTGACCGTATGCCGTGTCGCTGCGACACGCAGTCTGCAGCTGGGCGAGTCGTCGACTACGAACTTGCAACTGTAGTCACAAAGGAAATCTTTTTAATCTAGTATTGTTCTCTTATGTGCCCGAAAACTCGAGAAACTCTAAAAGGACAGTAAAAAATCACTTAGAACACAGTGCAATAAAGAAGTGAAGATAAAATCAAACACATATACAAACGTAAATGAAACAATCTGGAAAGCAACAGAAACTGAAATATTATCTTATCTAGATCCACATAAACAGTGTACGTATATAAGCAAGTATATGCATTGCGTTTCGAAGCTGAAGCAACAATACATAACGGCTAAAATATGGCTCCTGAAATTTAGGTATTGTTCGGACGTAATACCATGATTGGCGAGGCTTAAAAATTGTCAACACGACATTTCACAAACACCAAAAAGGTTAACGTAACGAAAAGTTACACCTCTGTTTGACGTCATGAACTCTGCATTTGGTTTATTTTTATTTCGCTGTTCATTTCATGCGTTGTTTAAAAATGTATTTGAACGGGAAAATTGCTTATTTACTTGGAACAATACAGAGAAGTTTTATCAAAGCGCCGTGGACGTGAATCATAAAGTTGAATAAAAAAGATGTAAGTGTTAACTTTACGTCACTTAGCGCAATAAAGGCTAAACGAGACATAAATAAAAACGGCCTCGCGGATGCAGCCCCATAAAACGTAACAGTACATAATTGAAAATCCACACGGGTAAAGCCGCGGGTAAGAGGCAGTAAGTATCCATAAACACGGTATTTCAAATAAGCGAAGTGCCTTGTCGTTACGACTGGCGAGGACGTGAGTTGAAAGAAGCGGCGGGAGACAGCGTTTATTGGCACACCTGCCTACGCCGTGCAACTGCCACTTAATAAAATAAACTAATTCAATGACGGATTGCCAATATATGAGAAGGGCCGTTTTTGGCAGTTTCTCGTTTCTAACCTAATACAGGGTGCTAAAAAATCAGATGCTGAGGATCTATTAGTTGCGTAGATGTTAATTGATTATCGTTGTTAGTTTATAACTTCCAGAGTACGATACTGATTTTTTTGCAATAAACAACAAAAACACTTCCTAGAACTTTATACATAAGTATATTCGTCTACAAGTACCAGTTTTGATGTTTCTATATCCGTCAAATTACGTTGTGTATTTCACAGATTTAAAGCCCTAATCAATTGTTACTTTTGTGGTATGTTCGACTAGTTTCCGAGGCACCAAAATTTATGAATGCATTTTAAAGGTTAAACGAGAAAGTTTAATGCTCTGCGAATATATGCACGCAAATAAAACATTCACCTCGTTTAAAAGACCCGAACACGAACTGGCGTAAAACTATTTAAGCTAAGCTATGGTATATCGGTTACATAGTACATTACAATTGCACGTGAGCTGAAAATTCTAGCGAAAAGTTGGGTAAATTGAAGACAGTCGAGGCGTGTCGTATATTTTAACACCGGCACCGCTGGCATCGGGAAATTCGAGTTTCAACGGAATTACCCAACTCGAATCTTCGGCACCAACCCCGTTCCTATAAATTTACAATACGGCTGAATTAATGGCATACCCACTGTAATCTAAACAAATTTACCCCCCGATATTACTTTGATATTGAAATTAATTGGCGCTGTTCACAATTTCTTCCCGCTATAGTTTTAAGAGGGGATATAATAAGTTGCATCTAAGCTGAGAGATTGCAATCGCATTCACTTAACTCCGGACGAGATAGTGAATTAGTGTTTCATAAATTCAACCAACTTAGTTGACAAAGAGTAACAAAATAGAATGTAAGCCAGAAGATACCTCCATAATTAGTATTCTCGCCAGTCGGAGACGCCACGACTTCATTAATTGGCGGAATTTCAACCAGTTCCAGTCAACTTCTACGCTCAACAATTAAAGCGATCCTACTAATTTTACTTTTAACAATCTCCCAACTTACTCTCTTTATTTGAACAAGTCTGTGCCTAAACTTGAAGTAGATACTCCCTCGATAAATGTAAAGTTTCATCCGAACTTTAAGCAAACAATTGACAGTGGATCACTAGTCATCATTGTTATTAAACAAGAACTGACGGGAAAATAATGAAATTCGATTGACATTGCTGTCTGGATTCGAATAAATGTCACCTCCATCGCAATACGGGTGTCTACTATCACCACTTCTTGATCGAAGTAATATTAAAAAAATATTTTAATAAATATGAAGAAGCCATATTAAGACAGTTTTAAAACTTACCTAAGACCTCCTTCATAATTTGGACCGTTATTACCGCGCAATGTCGACGAACTAAACATACCAACAGCGACAAACTTTGACACAGTAAGTTCTACTGATTTGTCCTATTGTTTTTTTAAATATAGTTACATAGTTTTAAAAGGCATTTCAGACACATTAATGCTTGTATACATTATATCTATTATAAAACCACATTAGCACTAATTGGCCAGTGCACTGTACGCCTCAGCTAGTGCTAAATTATGCGGACCTGCTTCTAGCTGGTGATAAATATCTTTTTACTTCAAAGCAAATACGAAGTCCATTTAGTTTTAATAAAGTGTTCTGGCGTTTTGGCAGGTCGTTAGTAAAACGCTAAAAATTTGGCAACTGTGCCATTATGCAATTTAATGCGAAAAATAGGGAATAGACCTTCCTACTTACTGTTATCAATAATATTTACAAAAAAAAATGCATGAACAAAAAAATTACGACGGTATTTGAAATACAGTCAGAAGCAAGTACCGAATGCCGTCCTTAATAGATTCGTTTTATCTTCTAGCTTTCAACGTTCGACCTACTCAATTTCATCTCAACCCAAGCACCTCCAGCTACAAGACTAGAACACGAATCTTAATTCGCAACAGCCCTGAAAGATTTCTAAGAAGTGCTAAGAATATGGGGCGACGAGAATGTGGAAATATTACATTTATATTTCGGTTTATTTTAAATGAATCACGTTTTGAGAAAGACGTGCAAGAATATAAATGCGCGAAGGTCGCATTCTCACTCGAGATGCCTTTACAACTCTATGGACAGAATATAATTATGTTCTTACATAAGTAAACTTGAATCCGCTCATTCGCTAACATCAAACTCTGAAAAACATGGGAGCTTTAAATTTTGTCGCAAACGGTCCTTTTGGTTGCAAAAAGTCGCTTAGAAAGATGTTTGTAATTCTACGGTTAAGAGGGTAAAATGAGGCTTGTTAAAGGTTGCCGGGAACAGCTAAAAATTGCGGCAAAACTGAGGTAGAATAAGATATTAACGGGTAACCTTCATACCTACAGAGTATTACGTGCATAACGTACAATTATTACGGACAAAACAAATACCAATGTCTATAAATCACTCGCGTTATGGTCGCGTACACTTTATTAAGGGCTTGATCAATGACGTGTTATAGCGGCCATGTATTACCCCATTAGTGTATTCGTTCTAATTAATTAACTATCATAACGTACCCCTCATAATTAATACCTATGCCGGAGACTCGCGTAATTTGGCTTCGCGAGGCCTCTAATTGTACTTCTAGGAATATATTTATGTTATATGATTTAATTAATGCATTTCCAGAAAACAGTGAAAACAAAATAATGAAAGTACCTACGTTTATCCCTTATCCATTTATCTATCTATCGGTGTCAAGGAAATTTGTCAAAAATCAGATTTAATTTTATACTGAGATATGCCAGATACCTAACAGCGCGGGATAGCAATATTTGACTTTTATGCAGCGGGGGCGCCACAACTATTTTCAATACAATGACAATTTTTAGGACTCCGTTTTATCCCTTTTATCGAAAGTGAAATCATTGACCGGCAACAGTTAGCGTCGCGTGACAAACACGACAAAATGCAAATTAAATCGCGTCCACACTGACCTCAAACAGGAAGCTCTGCAGCTCGCAACCACTAGCTACCCACAATTCCATATTCCATATGGTTATGGTAAAAAAAATCTGTTATAGTCGAGAGGCGTTATCAATCATAGCTCAAGACAAGTGGACCCTCCTCTAACGCCAGCTAAAAGTTCCATTACTCACGCAGCCCCGCCCAGTGCTGATACGCTCTCCAGCCGATGCCGCATTATCCTACTGATTGCCATTATTATTATAACCAACTCAGTATAAGTGGAACGTCATTATCCCAATGAACATCATGGCAACCTATTAATTATTAATACGGAGGAGGACAAACAATTGAGAGCATGCATACATTTATTCGGCTTGCGATACGAGCACATTTCTGTGGCTTTAGCAGAAGATGTCATGTTGAAACAAATCACAATGGTAAACGAGATTCAATTAAGACTCGACTTACGAAAGTAACTCCCACTTACAGCTCTGTAGTAATTGTAATACAAAAATCTAGATTTAAGCCTTTTTGTTGCCAATGGGGGTTGACACGCGTCTTAACTGCATTTAAAATGCAAAACTCTTGCTTTATCTAATATAATCGATTTTGAAAAAGATATTTAAAAATCTAACAGAATAATTTACTCGATCAGGCATTCGCGAGCGGAGGTTCTTGTTATTAACAGACTTTGTTCACACGTAGTAGTAGTATAGGCTAATTTATGTCTCAGGTAAGTACACATTAATTGTTTGTAGCTTATATGGAATTGCAGGCTAGGGAAGGAAACATCTTTTCAGAATCACACTCACTTTAAATGTCCAATTAACACACGATGATTATCAGATACTCGTAGGTTGAGTTTTCAGCCAGATCGAGTCTTCATAATTACATAAAATTCGGTGCCTGTACAGTGTGTGACTTCCGTGAAGAGTAGCTGAAATCGACGAGCTGGTATAAATTTTAACTACTTAATGAAAGTCGCGAGCGTTATTAACACGTACAGCAATTAATTATGTCATGAGAATAACCATAACTAAGTAAACATGATGATTATTTAAATTTTTTCCAGCAGCGAGATTTGAAAAATAATTGAAGGTTAGATACTGTGGTAGTTGAAATTGTTATTGCTAGCTAATTAATACAAACGAAAAAAAAAGGTCATATATGGAATTCACACATTGTTGGCATAAGCCACAGCCGCCTTCATTTTCGTATGTATCAGCGTTTGTTTACCTTACAACTTCCCATCAGGTGGGTCAGGTAAGTAAAAGAAACGCCCTGTTTGTTCGGTCCAGCGTCCCTATTCGGCCAAGGCTTGATTATCCATCCCCGTGGAGATAAGCATATCCATTACGTTGAAAGCATTCACAGTCGTTAATGTAACAGAAATGTTGGAGGTTATTTTTATGCTTCAATTTTTCCGATTCCTTATTAGCTCATGGAACTGATAAAAATAAGCGTACCTTACGACGCAAGTGCATAAAAACTAGACAAGAAAAGGCTGTCTTTTATACAGAGACAAAATAGTAAAATGTAAGTGCACTTAGAGCAACAAGTGGGACAATTTTATAGCGAGAAGATGTAATTCTTTCCGAAGCTGTATTGAATACAAAAGCGTATTCCGCGAGTAAGGTAGCAGTCAGCGACTCGCGCAGCGATTTTCATTGCATTTGTAAGTTTTTAGGCTCATCACTAATAGACTACTGGCCCGTCTTAGAAAAAACATGGGTCATCTGAACCACCAGGTGACCTATCTAGAACGATATAAGGGCAAAAAATAATAAGATTCAGCACTATGCCGTCACTTGTAAGCTGTCCAACTGAGTGCAGTTGAGAATTCAAAAGTACAACCCTCGATTATTTCCTCTTGTCGCATGATTTTTGTACGGGGTTGCGGAATAATGGATTAGAACTGGTATTGAAATAATATGAAACTGGTTTCATAAAAAATCAACCGACCAAATTTACCCTGGGAATAGTCGGAAAATAAAAAGAAAATCCGACTTTGTGGCTCAACATTTTATTCGGCACCAGTTTCATACTATTTCAATACCAGTTCTAATCCATTATTTCGCAACCCCGTACAAAAATCATGCGACAAGAGGAAATAATCGAGGGTTGTACTTTTCAATTCTCAACTGCACTCAGTTGGACAGCTTTCAAGTGACGGCATAGTGCTGAATCTTATTATTTTATGCCCTTATATCGTTCTAGATAAGTCACCTGGTGGTTCAGATGACCCATATTTTTTACTACATGGGCCCACGGTCTATAAAACATTTACACGTTTCACTACAATGAAACAGTTTTACTTCGACGGAAATATGAAACCATGTGCTTATCTTGTCAATATTCAATGCTCTACATAATAAACAATTTAGGATGGACAAAATGACCATCGATATAAAACTGCGACCCTTGCCCACATAAAATAACAGTTTGTTTATCTATGTAACGTCAATAAAGATTCAGTGGGGCAGCAGTCTGATGTCATCGGCATCGAGCGTTCACGTATTCAAAGAGGAAAACTGTTACACTGATTTGTTATAGCCTAAAAATAAATTCTCAGATAACGAACCAATCACTTCGAAATTAAGTTCTATTATTGCTTAATTCCAGTAAGCTTTATTGGGACATTAAAACGTGTTGTCATAGCATAGGATAAAGCAATTTAACGGCGGCAGTGATAGTACCTCCAAATTAATTATAAGTGTTTTAATTAGGAGGCGCTTATTGAACGGCGGGCCGGCAGTCGGAGCGCGGCGCGGCCCGGCGGCCGGCGGCCGGACGGCCGTGCTGTTTTAATTAAACTCGCCTGCCTGCTTGTTCTACAACGGCTTCTGTGTGTCTTTCCTAATAGCGTACAACTCAAATATCATAAACGCAATATTTATATAACAAACCAAATGAATTCCAATTCATGGACGAGCAGCGGGCATATATGTGCAAACGAGCCGAGCACATTCGGTTTAGACGGCGGTCGGGCGATTTTTACGAGCCTGAGGCGGGTTCCTGTAACTTATGGCGCCTATAAACGCTCCTCGTGTTGAGTTGACGATTTAGGAAAATTTGAAGCTCCGCGCGTCGCGCCGCGGCGCCGCGCGCGCCCGCACGCCGCCTCCAGAAAGCTTTCAAATTACCGGGATTCGTCTCGTGAATAGCCGTCGTAATGACGAGGAAAATTCTGTTACAAGCGGTGTTATATTATAAATAAAATAATTTAACGACAAGGCGATAAATGCGCCCTTCTTTAGCAGGATTCGCATTAAACGAATTTTAACAAACGACCTTTTAACAACCTTATCAAAAGCATCAAAGACCTTTCAGGATCGTTGTGAGGTGACAAAAGTTAATTAATTTTACCACGTTTTATTTACTAACCCGCTTTAGTGTCTGGATGACAAAGTTTAAACACGACACATTGCATTGTGCTGCTTGAAATCGTCTAATTGCAGCTTGAATTTTGGAGCTAAATGAAGGTGTGAAAACCAATTTCCGGTCATTAGTGGAGATTGTTTAGTAAACAGCAATATTTAGTAGTTGCAGACAGTAATCCGGCAGGCGGTGCACTCAGGTCTGCTCATCACGGAGTCCCGAGGGCGAGCGTTAAATGTAGGCCACCAAGTTCCCGACGCCGGCAGACGGAATATTGCTTTGTCACTTGCGACATTGCACTGTTCCGCTAAGCCCAAGTAATTGGAAATAGTTGAAATAGGTGACTTGTGGAGCAGACTCGCTCTACATCTGAAAAGCAGTTTTTAAACGACTCGGTTTAACTTGATGCATTTGAATACGCAAATCAGTCTCCTAACTCCTTTGAAATACTAAGTTGTGGGTAGACAAATTCATTGTAACACAGAGTTGGGTTTTGAAACTAAATAAACGAATCATGAAAGTCTGATGTTGATTTTTACCACACCATTCGTCGGTTGACCGCCGAAAAACGAATGAAAAAACAACAAACTGCGGGCTCTAATCTTGGCAAACCTCATGCGGTGGCGGGAATCGATACTCGCTTTATCATTTTGCGGGTAGAAACGTAACATTATCAAACCAAGCGATGGATATTATATTATATTACGATCAATTATAAATTCGTTCAGATGTCAAAAAATCAGTAAAGACACATTTAGTCAGTCAGTTTGTAGACATTATCATATATATTTCGGTTCAATAAGCAGAAGGCAAATTGGACAATCACCCAACAGTCGACTAGTTAATTGGATACTTTGTCGTTCCAAATGGGAAATCTTACACCTACTAATAAGTGAGTAAAGCCTAATGACCAATTTGTAAATAAACCCGCCCAAAAATTCTCATTCGTTTCATTACCCCGCTGTCACCTGAACAATATTATTCCGCGCAATAACGCTTTCAAATAAATAAATAAGCAAACCTATCAGGGGCAGTCAAATTAAAAAAGTCGTAATAAACGATAACAGCCGCCAGGGGACGCATGGGTCGAAAGAAAGTACCGCAAAACGTGCAGAGGGAAGCGGGCGCAATAAAAATAGAACGCGAATTTCACAGCGCCGAGTCGGGGCGCGTTGGGCAGAAATACACAAATGGGAGCGAGCGACTCACTGCGCCGACCATTTTATTCAACAGCCGAGCCGGTTTCTAACGCACGTTTTTAGTGCCTTCTCTACAATTACAACGTGTTGGCATAAGAGGTTCATATCTTGGATAACTAAAGAAGCATCTTCAGGTATACCTTTAGGGTATTTTAAGGCTGGCTTTGGCTAAAGGTGTGCGTGCGAAATCGCTCCCGCTCTCGCTCCCGCCTGCGCGCTCAGCGTGTCCCACTGACGGGCGGGCGCGGGCGCCGCGGTGACTCGTAACGCTTGCTCTCATTATGATTGGATTCATTGTTTTTCGCTTCACGCCATCTTCCGTGTTTTATAATTTCGTGAATAATTCATGGGAGCATTCATCTCTACTAATAATACGTTTGTAACAATATAACCATGTCTGATGTTTACAATTGAAAGACTGGATTGTAGCCGTTATGTTTCTGCTTGAAGCTTAAGTTTGATGCCGTTGGGGTGGTATTATTTCGAGCGTCCTGTAAAGCTCTATTGTGAGGTCACACGTAAGACCATTTATAGGACGTCAACAGAGGCGTGTCAATGGGATCAAGATCAACAACAAGAGACGACCAGGCACAATTGATAGGCGAGGTTGTCCATTGCCACGTGCTGGTGTATTGATTAATTAATCCGGCGTTCTCGCGAGCGGTGACCGGTGCTTAGCGCCTCGCCTGTCAGCCTCTACTCATCAAATTGTACGATTTAATCGCTTGTTCAATTTGATGTTAAACGACGGTGAGGCTGATTCGTTAGCTCGGAGCTATCGCCGAAACTCAGAGTAGACCGTTATTTCGCAGCAATACATGACGCTGTCCTCCGCTTAAGTGTATATCTAAGCCAATTTCACTGCACCTATAGTAGGGAAATCCGCGTAGCACTAGTTTTCATTTCATCCGGATATTGCAGAATAATAACCAAGAGGCCGTTGTGTTATTAACGTTTCAAAAGAGTTTACATGTTCTTTTTTGTGTAGCGATTTCAAATTATTCGCTATGTAATTCATCTGCAGTCTTTTCCCAAAAATATGATTAAGAAACTTAAAAGTGGGAGTTGGATTACCGCAGGAAGGATTCCGTGCAGTTACCTATATACAACGCTAGCTTTTTCCCGGGACTTTGTCCACCCTTAAATGTTGAAACAAACTAAACTTTGCCGTTTTCCGCATACTTTGACATCCTAGTGAATGAATACATCCTACGAAAAATTTTCCTTTAAAGGTACCTTGTCACAATGTGACATTTTTCAAACTTTAACGTAAATTACGAACGCTAGGGAGCGCTATTGTGCGTCCCTTTCTTAGCGTGTCGTAGCGCTACGTCGTCGATAGAGGGCGTGTTTTCAGAGGTCTCCGGCCTATAAATACGCGAACGAGTGAAAGGAACTTTTTTTTTTCTTCGATAGAGCTAGGGCTCTCAGATTTACTTGTATTTTAATCTTTAATTAAACTTGTCAAAAAAAAACCACTATTTGCCGAACTAGGCAACACCCTACGGGTTGGAAGAAGATAACTCTAAAAACGACTAAATCGTAATTGGTTACATTCCTAAGATACTAATAAAGGTATAAGTTTCCTCACTCCCTACTGACTTCATCAGTAAACACCGCATTCAAAGAGGATAATCGAGTTTGAATTAACAAGAATCAACGAACTGAAAACGTGGGAAGTTTACGTGGAACATAATAATCTCACGTCTGTACGTAATCATGTGACTAATTAGCAGAAAAGTTAGGAGATAATATCAGCAGTTTGGAGCGGCGGCGTGCGCTCGCGCGATCAGTATGCAAGCCGCGCGCCGCGCCGCGCCGCAACCGACTGCACACCCAATATGCTGAAATTGCTACGTGGCCACTCCGCAATATTTACAACCGAACCATTCTAACTACCAAAATGTTCATCCATCTAAAACACTTTAAAGAAAACATTCCACACCTCGCGAAAAGGCATTACACGACAGATTTACAGTTCCATAATTTGCGAAAGCAGATATCGAACATGAAAGCCGCAGGTGCATCCGCTATTCCCAGCACGTAAACTAAGATAACAATATAAATTTACGATCGAGAAGTAGTTTAGGTACTATTTTATAGAATTGCACGAGCATTAGTATTCGCGATACATCAAGGAAATTGTGTATTGTAGAGGTAAGCAGTGAGCAGGATTAAGTTTGCCATTGTGCACGTGAGACAGATATAGGGATGAAGAGCTTAACCGGATTAGAGCCCAGAGCGGCGGCTGATTATGCCGCTGCTTGATTTACGATGACACGATACGGCGACCTGCTCGCCTAACAGACCTCTCGTCGAAAACGGACAATTTATAGTGTCGCACATTCCGATACAATCAATTCCGTCCCGCAGGCCCACCGCACCCACACGAGAAAACACTGAAATATGAGATACCTACGCACATGTCAATTTACACGCAAGAAAGGGTCGGCCGGCCGCCCGACACGGGCCTACAAGTATAGCCAAAAGTGGAACGGCTTATTTTCAGAAAGGAGGTCGACAGGCCTCGAAACTTTCGAAGTTAGAAAATATTTAAGAGAGAAAAAAGTCATTTAAATGCGGACGGTGGTAGTGATTAGGCCGAGGACCGCGCCCGCCCGGTGCTCGCCGTCTGCGCACGTGAAGCGGACCTTTTCTAAAAGCTTTCCTGCATTACACCACGCCCGCGGTTTCACTCACACGTTAATGATACTTCCGCATATTTACAACTCGCGTAGGTACCCAACTTTGAACTTCAATTCGAGTTTCATCCTCTTTGTTAGCTTTCAGAAGAAAGACAAGTTTTAAGATTCTCTACATTGATATCGAGAGGACACGGGTAAATCGCGCAACTTTATTTCTTTATTATTCAAGCGCGTACAGAATAAGACGCTGCGGAAGGAAGTCCTACATAGCACAATTTTCCTGATTCAGAATCAACATGAATTCATTTCCCACCACTCTCCATTACCCACTATTGAGTCATATGTAGCTAAAGGTATATCTCTACGGTACTCATAAAGGATTTGGGAAGATTAAAAGCCTCGTCGAGAATCTTACGTGAAAGAAAGTTCAATTGTACTTGTCTGCAAACGAGAACGTCTATACGAGTGTAAACATAAAGGGTTATATACTTACAAAGGCTTGCGGAATCAACGTAAGTGGAGGGACAGAATCTCCTAGATACATAAACCGCACTAACCCAACCTAACAAATTTGACAACACAAATACGACGGCAAACTTCTATCAACTTTAAATTAAGAGAACTTACCCAACAATAGAGATGTTTGCGTCGAATGATACCGTGATTGAATGGACGTCTCGTTTGGAACGTTGAGCTAATGAAGTAGCCAAAATAGACTATTACTGTCTATTAAAAAAAAGAAACGTCTTGAAATTAGTGTCATAATGGTTGGTCCTACAATGAAACGACGGTTTTTTTGGAGGTGCTTAAGTCAATGAAAAGAACACTAGTAAAGTCTGGAATATCGTATTTCTGGGTCCATTTCATTACCATAAGCTGACAATAATGAAGGCAGAGAACTGACCTGAGTTAGGCTGGTTGTCGGAGTTAGGCCGGGCCGAGGGTGCGCCGTCGCGGGCTTCCACCTCGAGGGCGTAGGCGCCTTGCTTCTCCCTGTCGAACACCACTTTGGTGAAGATCTCTCCGGTCTGCATGCTGATCTCGAAGAAGTCCTTGCCCTCGTTGCGCGGCGAATCCACTATGTAGTAGTACACCTGCAGACAAGAATGGACATGGAGCACGTGAAATAATAAATTAGAGCAAGAAAGAAAAAAACTTACGCACATTTTAATTCAAAATTACAGAGACACAAGTACGAGTCAGAAGTAAGGGAAGTAAGACGTCACAGCGTGTCAAAATAAATCAAACCATTAAGTTCCTACATCAAGATTGAAAAACCTTCGCGGAGTTTTTGACTTTTGGTTAGGTTAGGTTGCTACAGTAGGTACTACTCACACAAAGTAAGTACTTTATTTTCAATAACAGGCGAATTCGCCTTCGTGTAATATAGAAAACCGGCTAAGTGCGAGTCGGACTCGCGCTCGATAGGTTCCGTACCAAAAACTGCAAAAATCACGTTTTTTGTATGGGAGGCCCCCCTTGAATACTTTTTAATTTTATTTTAATTATTTACTTTTAAAGTGGTCATACACTGAATATATCGACCCAAAAACTCCAATTGTTCTATGGGAGCCCCCTGTAAATAAATATTAAATTTTATTTTTTGTATTTGTTGTTATAGCGGCAATAGAAATATGTACATAATCTGTGAAAATTTTAAGTCTAGCTACCACCGTTCGTGACATACAGCCTGGGGACATACGGATGGATAGCGAAGTCTCAGTAATAGGGTCCCGTTTTCATCCTTCGGGTACGAAACTAAGTGCGAGTCGGACTCGAGTATTTGTGTGTACCTAAAAATAAGCTTTCACTTACATAGTTCAAATTGCTGCAAATGTATGCAGGTTTCTGGTTGGGTACGGAACCCTACAAAAGTGGCGTCCGTCGCATTACGTCGTGGCGCTCGATCGAATATACCTTCAACTGGCTACACGTGTCTAACTCAAACGCGTCACGACCTAGTAATGTAACTTACATTACGCAATTTTTCCTACAAATGCTAAATGGGGAATAACTTTTTCAGGACATAGGGAAGAGCTACCTTAACTTATGTTTGCGCTACAGTATGCCGCCACACATGGAAAAGAATGAAGAACCAGTGAGTGCCATGGATGAGGGGTAGAGAGGGTATACCGTATTGAGTTCTTCCAGTTCGAGGATTAAACTCGACTTACACAAAAAAATAATTTGATAAGGTACGATTTTTTTTGTAAATTACGCTACAATATCCGCACCCACGGAAGCTATGCAACTGCAAAACATCTAACGTCAACATGCATAACTTTCCCACGAACAATTCCCACACAAACTTTAATTTAACTAACATAACGGCATTGAACAACAGGCCAGAGCAAAGCCAAGCGATTGGAAAAGGCAAAGTGTGCTTGTAACAGTTCCTTTTATCTATGCTCTGTGACCTAACTCGATTCTGATGCAAGTTGGAGTAGAAGTAAAATGTAATATCGAAACTTAGTTGTAACTTCACGAGTTATAGCTCTTTACGCTAGTACAGTAATATTTTAGAACATAACTTCGAGGAACTATATTTAAACAAGTGGAATGATCGTGCCTGCATTTATATCCAAGTTTTATAAGAGCTACGCATGAACTCCTAGGAGAAACTGTTAGCACTATTAAATTTCGTGTCTATATTTAGTTGAAGTAGAAACTTTACTGTAACACGAACTAACGAGTCTTGTTCTTGAAACTTATTTAGTAGTTGAACGTCCATTAACAAACATAATAATCGAAGTAAGTCTTTTTCACGTATAGCTTTATAAACACATTAAGTTAATCTCGAATTTAGCCAGGTTGACGCAACAGTAGCAAATTGGCCTTAGTAGGTACTTCGCTGTATAAAGATAAAGACACTAATCGTCGTAGTAAATCGCTTTATCTGCCTAGAGCTCCAAAATGTTGCTAGAGACTACACTATTCTCCAGCATCTCGAACTCAAACTTACAGGCACAAAGTTCGCAATACTACGATCGTGTCATGTCTGTTACGGCATTTTTAAATCCTACCGTCGTTATACTCTCGCTACATTTTCCTTAGAAAAATTTCGACCCGAAACGTGACAGGTCGCCGCCGCTTTTCTTTCGAGGCAATTTTGCCAGCCTAAGGTCCGCTTGAGTTACAAGACCCTCCAGATACTTAATAACCCTAAAATTATGTTCTAGTAAAATAACGCATGCTTTAAGATACGATGTCCGTGCTCAGCAACTTTTTCCGCGATATTGCATCACACTCTACGAAGTATCAGAGAAGTACCCGAATCGTCAATGCACGTATGAATTTTACTGTTATTACTCAATTCAGAACGAAAAACTTCTGCAAGTTATGCTAGATAATGTTATTGTAATAGCTCAGGATATAGTTTTAGGAAGGATAATAATTAGAAATGCAAAGTGTTGCATACTTTAATGCCTTTACTCTTAGATTAAGTAAATCCTCAGCATCCTAAACGAGCACGATCCTAGGATTCCGTGAGCATAAAATCATAAGATATTTTGTGACAAATGCAGGAGGTTGTCTTTGTTGTGTTTTGTGTGACATATTTTTATAAAACTTAATAAACAAATTATTTGAATAAATAAAAAAAAACAGGATAATTATACCTATGAATGTGTAATTAACCACAATTTGTACTTCTCATCTATATTTGCGTTTTCAGAAGTAGGGATGGGCAGGCCAGATTTCAAGAAGAATCAACAACGGCGGGGGAGAAAAGTTTTTGAGTGGCGATCGCGCATCGAAAGTCGGAGTGTTGGGGGGCCCCCCACCAAACGGACAGATGATTTGGTCAAGAAAGGCCACGGTAACCTATAACAGTGGATGTTTTCCGGCTGATGATAATGATTAACTAAATACTATAATTTTACTACTTTTCTGTATGCTATACAGATATAGGAACATGACAATAATTTAAAAGTTCCTGCAGAATCTCAAAAAAGTCTCTCCAATAGGATAGTTTAATTGCCTTTGTCTAGTCGTGATAAAAAAGTAAGGACTGTTTTCATCCATCAAGAGTATTTGTGAGTGGTATTAAATCTACAAAAAATGTGCTCAAAAAATGTACTCGAGAAGCAATGCATTTATTGTCAGGTCTTAAAAATGTTTTCAATCTTTTGTAACATTCTCTAGTTTTGACTTTTAATTAGCACCAGCTAATAGTTTACTTACCTCAGGAATACCCAGACCAGACAAAATAGAAACGATGGATGCCTCAATTGCGAGACGAGCAACATTCATATGAATAATAAAACGACTCAGCCTGTGCTTCGTCTTACGGAATTTGATAGAGTACCGCGTCTGTATATCTAGAATTCCGACTACAATTAAGTATATCTGCTTCATCTGGCTTCATCATTTAGACATGTAGGTATATGGCTTATTGTGTATGGTATATGTTGATCCAAAGATTTCAAGTAAGCGTATAGGTATTATTAGGTATGACGAGGCGAGGTGTTGAAACTACATTGAATCAAAAAACCATGCAAAGGTAGGTAGGTTACAATAAAGACATTGCAACCCAACGTTGCAACACGACCAGTGTGATGGGGATGGGTACCTTGGCAACAATGATAACTGACAATGGTTTTCGGTTGTCATTTGAGAACAAATTTTACTATTCACTACAGGATATGATGACACAGGTTACTAAAAACATACGAATGTTGAGAAGTTCTGACAGTTTCAGTCAGCTTCTTATCGCTACATAGGTACATCACACCTGTATTCCCAAATGGGGTAGGCAGAGCAGACAAAAAGCTACATAGACGAAACAATTACTATTTCAGGTGTCGTGGCCACTTCTAGCATATTTTTTTAAGTTGTGATTTGGCAAGTATAATAGTGACAGGTTGCTAGCCTATCGCCTAAAATATACCTTAACCTATGTCCTTAGTCGCCTCCGCCTCTTACGACAACCACGGGAGAAATGGAGAGGTGTTATTCTAAACCCGACTCACACAGGTGTTTTAATTTCAGCATAATCAAATCATCATATCAACCATGTAATCCACGAAGGTTAAAATAATGTAGCCTGATAATCACACCTTACAAGGTAGCTCTCACCACATAGGCGTGTCCTTTAACAAAGACGTGGGCGGATAGTTCAGACTAACTCGAGCAAACAAGCTTAATTCCTTTCAATAACTGCATGCCGTGTTCAGTGAACATCGTCGTAAAGTACTTTGGCTTCAGCCGCGTTTGCTTTGACTTAAATAAATCGGTACAACGTTATTAAAATTATAAAACAGTGCAATTAGTTGCAGGTTTGCAGAATAAAAAGGCGGTTATAAATATTGCTTCACGGCGAAATATGCGGTGCTGCTTTCTGTAAAGAAAAACTACTCGCTTTTGTCACCCTTGAAAGTAAATGAAGTTATTTTACAATTTAGTTGATAATGTTAGACTCAAAAAAGCCACGATATTTATTATATCCCACAAGCCGACGCCCGCGACTTCACTCCAAGTTGTTTTTCTGTCAAAATAACGTTGTACTGATTACTACGATTATAGGAAAAATAATCCGCAAAATCAGTCCAGCCGTTCACGCATGAAGCCGTGATCAAGAGGAATTTTTGATAATACTTAGCTCTTATAGTAAACTAAAAGCAACTGTGAACGTAGTAAGGTACGCTTTAGGCGAGAAGCTAGCCACCTATCACTATCATACCTACCACAAATTTTGCTGAAAGTGTCTGCTAAGCGTGATATAATCATAGCTTTGACTACGTAACGTTTAATATGTTCTACCTACCCCATTTGTGAATCAGGCGTGATGTTTACGTACTTATATCACGACTAGCTTTCCGCCCGCGGCTTCGCCCGCGTGGAATTCGGTTAAATTGCGGTGTAAACCGAACATTCCTCGGGAACATCAATATTTTCCAGGATAAAAAGTACCCTATTATTTAATCTGGACTTCTAACTTTATGTCTACAAAATTTCAAAGCAAGGTTCAGTAGTTACGGCGTAAAAGCGGAACAAACAAACAAACAAGCAAACTCACTTTCCGATTTATAATATTAGTAAGGATTATCACGATTATGAACATGTTTCAAGACTAGTTATAAGTAGGTACCGGATTATATTCTGGTCTTCGAATAAAGTGGCCTCTTGAAAGGTAATATCACCACAGGTGACGGGAAGGTAATTGGAAATATTACCACGCGCCAACTGCGCAAAACGGCTCCCAGAGGAAACATTCGCTCAATCTACAAAGCATCACAGCGACATCGATTAATTTAATAACAAAATTCCCTTCCGAATGAAATTCCACCGTTCTTGATAATTAATAGTACGATTCTGTTGATATTCTAGTGTACTTTAATTGCGACTGTAACGAGCACTCCTTGCGGTGTTTTAATTGGATAAATGCCAAAAAGCATGATTTTAAGTGTAATTGTATTTGCGAGGAACGTACATAAAATTAATTGAAATGAGTTGTTTTTCCTCTGACCTGTTTAACTTTCATGCCGCCATGTCGTGTTATCTAAGAACCTACCTATCCTATCTACCCGTCATCTGCCTATTTTGATGAATGGGCTACGACGTCATAAGTGTCTCACGGGCTATAAAGCGTCAAGCAAAATCAATATGGCGCTTGCTACTCGTAAATGTCGTCATTTTACGACAAAAACATTTTTGTTTACAACATTCTGATCTTTGATGTGCTACCAAAGTATCGAAAATATTTGGCCAAGTACAGATTTTATGGATACAAAATGGGTACAATATACTCATATTATTAGAAAAATATTTGTGGTCGATTTTTTATCAATGGTTGATTTAACAGATTAATTTTTACGAACCCGTATGATGTCGGGTTAGAATAACACCTCTCCATTTCTTCAGTGGGTGTCATATGAGGTGACTAAGGAAAATAGATATGTAGGTACATATATTTTAACCGTCATACTAGCAACCAGACGAAACAAATTTGCGTTTTTACACATTTTTTTACGACTTGGAAAGTAATCGTGACAAAACATTCTACTCGCTAACTTTATCAACCACGAGCCTGCATAATCATTAAGTTGGTGCTTTCCTAAACTCATGGTATCATTTGGTATACGGCAGTTTCGTATAAACGCCGATGGGTTGAAGGCTGTTTTGCATATAATTTCCATCACGAACGTATTGGAATGTTACTATAATAGCAAACGGGCAGGAACAATATAACCCGCTCTATCTTCTGGTATTGAAACTAGTCATAAGATTCCCGACTCAAAGCGCAGTTACAGTTAGAAGCTTAAGTAAATCACTTTATTTACTCAACAGGTGCCCCTGACTATTGGCTACCGGGCGAATACACAGAAACAACAGTCGTAATTCGAGCACGATCCAGGCTTCGTTCTAATTAGTTACGAATTGCTAACAGAAAACAATTTAAACACCATTTAGTTATTACGATTAGGTACATTATTATAACAACGCCTGAATTTGCATCTATTAATTAATAGCTTTGTAGAGATAATCGAAATTGAATCTTGTTAATATCCTAAATCGGGATCGGGAGAAATGGTGAATACGGCGGAAAGCCTCTCAACCAGTACTTACTTACAATTAGTGTTATTTTTTTCTAAATTCTAAAGTAATAGGTAGGTGTGTTATAAATTACATTGATCCCAATGTTTCTTTGGTGGGATCAAAGCTAGTATAAATTATTTTGATTTCTATGCCTTCACCTATTGGTATCCTAGGTGTTCAATAACGAGCTTATTTATTACATTTAGAAGAGAAATTCGAAATCCTAAATACAGCACACGTAGGTATTCTAAAACATCCTACAAACAAGAAAGGCTAAATCCAATAATCCAGGTATTCGATTGAATACTTTAATCAGAATAAACGCTATATATAACCTGACTGGTTTGATTTTATGTTTGTTTTTCAGAGATTAAATAGACCTCACGGTGATCCGGGATCAGATCTCTCTGTTTTCGATTATCAACTTGAAACGGATCCGCAACGAAAATTACTGGGAAGAGGAATATAAAATGATTGTGACCTATATTTTATTATTGTGCTCCGGACTTGTTGACAGGAGTTATCTCGTAAAGGCTGCCTTTTTATGGAGATACGTTAATTTAAGTTCATTACCTCATTACATAATTTAATTAACGAGGGTAAAGTTTGTCGCCGCATGCAAAATAACATTGAGAAACCGACTGTCACAGCCCTGTAATTTTTTATCTACGAGTATAATCGAAATGTAACGAACATTTTTGAAAGACGGAACGATGGACAAAATACTGCGTTCCTTTTTGAAATCTTCAAGTAATATCGCCATGGCGTTGGATTTATAGGCGATAAGCTAGCAACTTTTGCTGCAGTGACTTTTCTTACAGGTTATCTCTAACTCTATGTATAAAACTGCAATTTAAGCAAATACGATGTGTGGCTCTCCGCCTGTGCCCAACAGTAGGAGGTACCTGCTTAGGCACGATTATTTAACGGTTAAGTGAGTACATAGATACCTATCAGATTTAATCCAATAAGTTATTGTTCTTTAATGTTTAATATGAAGTTGAAAGATTTTTTACAATTATTATATTGTACTGTAAGTATGAATACAAAGTAAAAACTAAATGAGCAACGGAAGCGACAAATATAAATGAATCCCGAAATCGGTTTGATGCACTCTTGTTGTTTACGATGAAACAAAGAGCGGCGGCTAAACGAAGGCAATCTATTTAATAATTCACAATCGCACACCAATCCAAAGTGCAATCGCAGCGGGTGAAAATTGCATTTTTATTCCCTCGCGCCCGCGAAATTATAGGCAGAGAAAATTGCGACCGTTGCCCCACAAAAATATACATTCCACAAACTATTATTCGTAACTGCATTGCGCATTTTATGATGATTCTCGCGTTAAACGGCATGTGACTCCTGTTTAGGTGGTTCCAGGTATAATAAAAGTAAATAACTATCAAATTGGGCGGTTTAGAGGGTTATAAAACTTAAAACGGCATATGTTTAGTTAATGTAGTTTCTGTTACTTGCCGCTATTTTAAGTATCGAGTACAACCGTTCATAAAAATGCCCATATAAGTATTCTAAGGATTCTATTTCCATAAGCTATTCTAAAGATTTTATATGAGGTTGCGGCACTACCGCAATTCCCCGTCGAAACCGCAGCATAAGCAGCTAAAGAATATTTGATATTAAATGACATTTCGGCATTTATGTACGAATAATGTCCTGACTGCGCCTCGCCACCCTATTTTTCATTGTGGCCTATTATTATTGGTTGACTTGCCATCTTCCCTTTACGTAGTAACAACAAATCAATAACACATTCAACAACGAGAGGAAAACTATATCGAAAATCTATCAATACAATACAGCTCCCTGTTCCCTTAATAATACGTTTGATAAAAGAGCCGGCTCTTTCAGGACATAATAGCCAATCTCAGCAATTGGCATCTCAATTTCAAAAATCCGAAGGTACCATAAACATTGAATGTAACTGTAATAAATGTAATTTATTCCACAGAAATACTTAGTTACTTCGCGTAACCAAATACCATGTAAATATATTCACAATATCTGTGACACGAGTACCTAGAGAAAATAAATTAAAGAAGCTCGCAAAGTTTAGGTCCAATAATATCGTATTCGCTGTCATGACAAAAACCACGAAGTTCATTCAGAGTTCATTGGCAGAATTGGGATAGAAACACTGCACGATTATACCGAAACCGTAACGATAAATTCATATACTACAGACTGTAAGAATATCGAAATAAAAACACTACGAGTATTCTAATCCAAACAAAATAATTAAAATGGATGTTACATCATTTTGTAATTGTGCTTGATAAAAGGTAAGTACTTTTTGAAAATACAAGACTTGAGCAAAAGTCGTAAATGAGATGCTAGGGGAAGGTGCCACTTTTATCAAATTCCTGCTTATATTATAAACGCAAAAAACTAGCCTGTCTGTTTCCATATTTCAACCACTAAAACGGTTGTGACGAAATTAAGCATGGACACAAGAGTCCTGAGACAGAATCCTTTTTATCCCGGATTAATACAATGTATTTTTAATGGCTGCCAGCGTCTTTGGGACCATGCCTTGGGGGTGCCCTTTTTTAAATATAGTCTAGTTTTTAAGTTAGTTATTATTTTAGTTAGTTATTTTATTTTTGGTATTGCGTAATGTTATATTTTTAAATAAAACCCAGTTTTAATTTTTAATGTCATGTTTCATAGGTTTGAAGATATAACGTCGAATTGTAGTTGAGATCTCACCTATACGGTCACTCATATTAAACAAACAGAGTACGCAAACGTGATAACAATAATCGAATTACACGCATGCAGTAGCAGACAAGACACCAGCTAGTACCTGACAAGGAAGGGTACCCAACTGTCCACCTCCGATTTGATTCATTTTGATATATGTTATAGAGTAGTCTAAAATAACGTACTAATTTTTTTTTAGCTGCCCAAACTCAATCTGTTAGGAGAAAATGGCCGCCAAAGTGCTGAAAATTGACAAAACCTACTAATT